>JAANYP010001723.1:167401-230951 GCA_020465985.1 Centrapalus pauciflorus | reverse complement strand
TTTTCGGGTTCTTGAGGATTTGGACATGATGTGGAAGACGAAGATGAAACATTGGGTTTGTTTATTTATAGGATTTGACTGTGCTTGTGTATGAGAGAGAAGGTTTGGGCTGTTCGATTTGAACTGTTAGTTAACGGAAACGGAATGTTGTCCATGTCAGAACACATTTGTTCAGACACCTTGACCTTTTTCAATTACTAACACACGTAACCCACATTATCCGCAGTAATTAAGTTAAATAAAACATACATTAATGTAATTAAGTTTGAAGAAAGGTCATTAAAAACTGTTGGTCCCAAGCTGTTGTTCAAACCTGTGATACGTTGGGTCAACACACGCTGTTTCATTCTTCATAGCTGTTCCTCCTCACACTGTGCCTTCAGCCTGCTCTCTTGTAAGAGCCGGTTGGTGTTCAATAGTTGAACAGGTTACAAGACAATGGCTTGTAAGACAGTGTGATGAAGAACGTGAACAGGGTGGGTGAAGATTGGACCATCAGAGCAGGCTGGACGAAACTAACTGATTTTGTTCAGCCTGTGTATGCCAAGCTTTTCAAGTTTTTCAGACAAATGACTAAAGTACAGAACATGTATCACCTGTTCTGCCTCAGCTGTTCAGAGAAAAGAAACTTGAGCAGGTTGAAACACACAAATTCTTAGACCTTTGAGAAACACTTAGTCACTCTTGTTTCACATGCCAGCTTGCTGACAAGTTTAATTAAACCTGTTTCATCCCGATGTTTGGTGAAAGTCTGCAAGTGTTCATTTGTGGACATCAACCTACCTCCACCTTACCTTTTCTGAATGTGATCTCTGATGAGTGATGTCTGACTTCAATAGCTTTGTTCTTGAATGAAAACCGGATTGTTGAGATGGCTATGGACTTGTATTATCACACAGATAGGCGTTTTCCCTATACACAAGGCCATAATCTCAAGCTTGAGCTTGCATCCCAGAATCTGCCCACAGCAGCAGCTTCCAGCACGCAATGTACTCAGCTTCAGCAGTACCGTGCGCTATGAGTTCTGCTTCTTGCTACTCCAACTTGATAACTTTCCACCACGAAGTTGATTCCACCTGTTGTGCTTTTCCTATCTAACCTGCAGCCTGCAAAAATCAGATCTGAATAGCTGTTAGTTCAAGGCTTGAGTCTTGGGATAACCAAAGACCTAAACCTTGTGTGTACCCTTCAGTATCTGAAGATTCTTCTTTTAACAGCAGCTAGATGAGATTCCTTTGGATCAGCTTGGAACCTCGGCACACAGACAGGGTGTCAAACATAATACAGTCTACAGCAGTTAAGTATAGCAAGCTCCCAATCATTGCCTCTGTAAGCTTTTACTGAAACAGCTTTGCCACGGCATCAGCATCCAATTTTACATTGGTTGCCATTGTGTTTTAATAGGAAGGAACCCTTATCACATTGAACTTTTTCAATCGATCTAAAGTTGTACTTTCTTGATTTTAAACTTTCTAGTTGCGGTTGTTTAACTGTCAACCTAAAAAAGAAAGTTAGTTCTCCCACATCACTATTTCATACTTAGAATTCATGCGTAATGAGAACTTCTTGCATAGCTGCTCATTAGTAGAACCAAAATATTAGTCATCCACATAAATTTGAAAATCATAATGTCAGACTTCACCTTCTTATGACACAGGTGTAGTTGAGTATCCAACTTTACCTCTGGAATACCCATTTGCCTCATAGGGAACCTCAGAGTAAGAGTATGTCCTACCAGGGCGTCTAGGGGCTTGTTTGAGCCATAGAGCGCTTGTCCAACTTATAAACAAAACCCCTGGATGTTGTTCCTTTTCAAAACCTGGGAGGCCTGCTTGACATAAACTTCTTCTTGCAGCTTCCCATTCAAAAATGCCCTCTTCACCTCCATTTTGAAATCCCTTAATGCTCTTATGAGCAGCGTATATTAGGCTAGATACAAACGAATTGCTTTCCTAGCCTGGCCACAGGTAGCAAATGTTTCATCTTTAATCAATTCCTTCTCCTGTCTTGTAGCCCTGAGCAACCAGTCTTTGCCTTATTTCTAATGGACATTACCTTGCTCATATCCATCTTATTCCTGAAAACCCATTTTAGGCCACTATAGTTTTACCTTTAGGAGCAGGGACCAGCTTCCATCATTGTTCTCTCAACAACGATTGAGCTCTTCTTGCATGACAGAGTGATCCACTTGGCATCTTTACTTGCTTCATCAACCTTCTTGCCTCGCATCAGTGAAATGAAACAAAACTAGAGAACAATACACAAAAGTTCCTAAGCTGTCCCACCGTGTTTGTATCCCTTTGGTTTGATGTCACCCATTATTTGATATGGGGGGACAACCTGACTCCCTTAGGATCATTTTTCAATGATGATTCACTGCGTTGTTAACATCTTCAGCGGGGTCCTTGTTTGAACGCTCTCAAGATTTTAGACACACTGTTGTCTTGAGCCTGTTACTGTTGAACATGTCTGGACCACTGTTGAAATAATCAGCAAGCAAGGAACTGAGGAAAATCAGCATTGATAGGTTCTGGACATGCAGTTGTAATTACTGTCAGAGTACATTTATTCACACAGGGTGGTTTTCTTGACATAATCAACCTCATGTCCATCATGATAACAGGTTCACAATGGGTGTAGTGGAAGACTTTTGAGTCCTCTTCATGTTTGAATGCACAGCTCATCAAAGTTAAGTTCTCCTTGAAGCTGATTCCGGAACACTTGGTGGAGGCATTCTTGGACTCTTCAACGGTGACATTATCGATTCATTATATCCCCTTTCTTTTGTTTGTTGTATACTCGTAGGCTTTGGAGATAGCCAGAGTAGCCAACAAACACACTTCATCAGCTTTAGGTTCAAACTTTGACGCTGGTCCCTTTGATTCAGAATGAAACAGGGCCATCCAAACACAGGGAAATAACTGACATTTGGCTTCCTCCCTTTGAGCAAGCTCATAGGGAGCTTGTTGAATCTTTCACCATTTCAGCATCTGTTTTGGTTGAAGCAGGACCGTGGTTAACAGTCCTTCAGCCCACATGATGAAGGTAGGTAAACCTGAGCACACAGCATGGTTCTGGCCGCTTCAAGAGAGTTCGGTTTCTCCTTTTCCGAACTCATTTTTTTGAGGAGTTCTTTCCTGCTGACAGTTTTGAGTGATTTCCTTTCTCTTCACATGGAAGTTCTTCAAGAGTACTGTTTCTTGAACCTCAGTAGGGCATGATCACTTCTAAGCTGCTTTACTTGGCCAGAGTTCAGCATTTTCCATCTTTTGACAAATCCAATAATCTCTCTAGCAGCCTCTCTTTGCTCTTTTAGAAGATCCCCCCTGTGTACTGGAGAACTCCTCAACCATACAAGAGTGTATCTTCTTCCTCCTAGTACTTGGGACCAATTAACAGGTCCAACACAAGTCCATATGGATTTTAAGACGGTGGAGTATCATAGAGAAATTATGTTGGATTTAAAAGATGTTTTCTCCTGCTGCCTTTCTCACAAGCTGTGCATAATCTATCCTTAGCAAACAAGTCATTAGAAGGCAAAACCTGTCACCAACTCTTTCTTACAGAGTTTGTGATGTTCTTGACGTTCAGATGTGACAGTTCTGTGTAATAAGGCCGTTTAGATCAGATTTTGTTCTTGGAGAAGAACAGGTTTCAGTTGTGGGGTCAGCAAGAATGCATATCCACACATATCCCCTTTCTTCGTTGAGCACATAGCACAACTTTGCTTGGGAATCCCATATGTAACCCAGGTGCTCATCAAAGTTTTAACCTTGTAGCCAGCCATCACCCAGTTGGCTATGCTAACAAGGTTGTGTTTTAGCCCAAACCACATTAGGCTCCTCTTGAAACACTGCAGCACCAGCTTTTTAAGAGTTCCCATCCCTCAGTGGATCCCTGTACATGTCACCACAGGCCTTTTGGCCTTTTTCAGGCCTGAGTTCACTCAGCAATTCTTACAACCTGTCATTGTGCCCTGAGCAGCCACTGTCCAAGACAAAACCTGGGGCAGGTGTTTTTCCTCATGCCGAGTGATAAGAGAATTATTAGTCATTTTAGGGGAACTCATCAAGAGAATGAGTTCTCCTACTTCATCAACATTTGTGATGACTTTGAAATATCCACACTAATATTCCTATTTGAATTGGTATCAGCTTGAATACCACTTCAGTGACTGCTGACATTTCCAACCTTGCTTGTACAGCTTGTGGTGGAAATAGCAGTCAACAGGTCGCATGTCCTCAGATTCAGGACATCCTTGGCACGTGTGTGCTTCTTCCCAATTTTTAACATTTTTCTCTTTCGGGTTTTTGAGAAGAAGATCTTAGAAACACATTCTGATGTTATTTTGTTGATTCTTTCAGCAGTTTTAGTAGTTTTATTACTTTTGTTGAATCAAAGCTTGGTGGATAGTTCAATAGCCACAGCTTTGGCGGGCCTCTTCTTTCCTCTTTTTAGGAGGACAGATGTCAAAGACAGGGAGCGTGATTGGTCTTTGTGAGACTTCCAAGGTTTGGGAAACTTATTCCCACATTAACCTCAGTTTGAGCATGGCTTTCCTTTGCCCTACTGAATTGTTATTGTATGCTGCCTAATCATATTGCACTTGTCCTGGTTTGTAAAAACTTCTTCTTATTTAAAAACCAGTTTACCACTATGATGTGAACAACGTAGTTGAAATCACAAGCAGTTTTGTTTTCACAAGGACTTACCCTTGTTGAAAAACCTGTTGGCTTACTTTTGAAAACGGTTTTCAAAGTGTTTAGCATTCAAAAGGATAACCACGCTCTTATTTACCATCAGCTTTGGACTCAGAACCTTTTTTGTCACAGGTTTAGTATCCATATAGACTTCAGTTGAAACATGTTTTTCCTTTTTTTGCTTGTGTGACCCAGTTGTAGCGCACTAGCAGGCTGCTTGATGGAGAACAAATTCCAACATCAGTTCTTTTTGAACTAATTCACACAAGCTGTCAGTGTTTTGAGGCTGACAACCTATTTGTTGAGATTGTTTACCATTCCAGTTTGAATGAATGTGTTTGGAAGTTCACCAAGAGTGGATAATCTGTCTTTCAGATTATTGATCTCAACGATGGAAGCTGCTGTGTCAGATCCCCTCCAAGATAGGCTTGGATTTGGCAGGAAATCTGTTGACTATACAATGGCTGACTTTTTGTGCAGATTGGCACCAAGAGTCAACTATCTTTTGAAGCTTAGCATGCTTTATATCTGTTTCTCTCTTTTCTTCCAGTTTTCGAAATAGATTGATGTTGTTTTAACATCACAGCTCAGTTTCCAACTTCTGGGAAACTGTCCCATTTACTAGATTTAGTTTTTAAGATCAGGTTTTAAGCTTCGAGGGGAATTTGAATAGGAAAGCATCATGCTTCTCACAAACAGGCAGCTTTTGATCAACAAGCATATATTCAAACATTTTAACTTTTCTTCAGACGTAAGCCATAAAATTTTGTACCTTATCATCATCAGTAGGCATTCCAGTTCTCGAAGCTGCCTGAAAGCTTCAGCTTCAGCCATATCCTACCGGTTTGAAACTGCTGTGATGGGACATCAGTGTTGGCCATCCGACAGTGATTGTTCTTACTTCATCAGACGATGATCAGATTCCTGCCCATCACAAGTCCTGCCAATAAGTCCCTTTTGGCGGTTGGAACCCACTAGTTTTCCAACTTCCTCAGCTTAGCCATGGCCATAAGGTACTTACCCTATACCCACCATCAGCCTTGTTTGTCTTGTATGGTTTGGGATGACTGACCAACAGCTTTGACACACAGTCAGCCAGCTAAAATGACCAGTTTGCCCACATTGAAACATCGCCTTGGATTTAAAATGCCTTGCTTTTGCCAGCACCTGAACTTCCTTGCAGCATGTTTCTTCCAAACCTTTATCTTGTTGCAATCTTTGACAAGCATAGCGAGCATTTGTACATCATCTTGTTCACGCAAGATCTGCAGTATCTTCTTCTTTGACACTTCCTCCTTGTCATCAAATCCTGTTGATCAGGTTGAGTTGAACACATCACTCCCTGATTTACAGGCTGTCTCACATTAGCCACAAAGGCTGCACCTTTTTGGACATTTCCAAGGCATTTCTCTTGTTGCCTTGATTGTCATCATTCAGTAGGATCCATACGATTGACTAGATTCATACTTCTGATAGTACCTGAGTTCCTAGAATTGTTGAGAAGTAGTTCCACTCTTCAGGTAGATGTCCAGAAATTTATTCACCAGGTGAGACTGTCCTTAGTGATCCCAATAGCTTTGAGATCATTCACTAAAGCAGTAAACCTGGTGTAGGTTTCAGTGAGAGTCTCCTTTGGTTAGCAAAGAAATGTCATACTGTCTAACAAGATTGTGGATCCTGTTGTCCAGTGTGATTGTGGGTCCATCATAGACAGTACCCAAAGTTACCCATCATTCTTTTGCGTCTTCATTTTCCCACCTGTTTGAACACATCATCAGGAAGAGAAATGACCAGATTGTTTCTGGCCTTTGCCATCCAGAGCCACCAGTCTCTTGTCTTCACTCAGACCATTGAGCTTTAGCTTTCTCAAAGGTCCTGATTTCAGGAGGCAGCTCCTTCAACCGCTGGAGTTATGGTAGTAACAGGGTTGGCACGTGGACCCTCCATCACTATCTCTTGGCGAGTTGTACATCCAGATTCTCTAAATAGAGCATCATTTCTGCACTTCCACCAGAGAAGTTTTGATGATTAAATTTGGAGGTTTTGCCCATAGAGCCATTGTCTAGTATAGTAAGAAATTTGCAGCACTGTTGTCCATGGAAACTTGGGATGAATGTGAGTCTAGAATGACACACACTCTAAATTGCTCTGATACGTTTGTAGGTCCCAGAGGTCCCAAAGTATTAGCTTAAGCTGTAGAGGGGGGGTGAATACAGCTCTTTTAAAAAACTACCACTATTTCTCAATGTTTGTATGTATTATCAACAATTTGTAATTCAAAACAAGCTTGAATGCGGATAGTTCAAGCTGAGCTGACAGATACACAGTATGTTCACTAGTCAAGACAAACTCAAACTAGTATACAATGATACATCACTAAGAAGCACTCAGTGTGTTTACAAGACTTAAGGGGAACAACTTATTGTAAACACTTAGAACACCGATACTGATTACACAGAAGGCTTGCATGCATGAAAATCACACTTGCACGTTCACTCTTGGTTTCAGCACTTAGCTTTCTACATCTTTTTTGTTTCTGTCCTTAGAAGCTTCCTTTTATACTCACCAGAGGATCTAAGAGAACATCTTCATTGGACGGAAATGAAAAAGGAGAAGTCTGTGAAAAGAAAACAAACTCCTTTTCTGCAATTTTCTGAAAGCAGACTTGTCTTCACATGTGCAGAACTTTTGTCTTTTCACTTTGTCTACTGTTGCATTGCCTTTAACTAATTTAGGAATGTCAACTTTGCGTCTTTCTTCCTTGTGTAAAGGCCTATTTTTATATAAGAAAAAGGTCTGTCACCCTTTTTCAAATATCCTTTTGTCTTCATGTTATATAACAGCGTGGGCAGGCTGAGCAGTTCTGTTTTCCACTTTGTCTTCGACTTTGTAAACTGAACTTGTAGTCAAAAACAATACATGATGACTTGGAAACAAATTCCATAAAGTGTTTAGCCTGTTCACAAAGAACAGGTTCTGTTCACAAAGAACAGAACACTTTAAAATTGCCCAAGCTGCTCAACAGTGTAGAGCAGCGTAGACAGTTTATGTCCAGCCTGTTCAGCAGACAGAGCAGCTTGGACAAACTGTCTTAGTTGCAACACATGCAACACATAGAACAGCTTTAGACTGATATTGCAAATCATTTTCAGGTTTCAGGCATATAACAGGCCTTAAATTCAACCTTCAAATGCATCAACAGGTTTGATTATAAATCTCCCCCTCAGATGTAGAACAGGTTTGACTGAGGCCTTTTTGTGCCTAACAATAGGACCAAAAATCATCGGGGCCCGCTGTAACATCCCAATTTTGGGAAAGCAGTGTAGCAGCGACCATAGCCAAGCAAAAAGGGGGAGATTAAAGCTTCAAGGTTGGGTGTCATCTTCGTCATCACCTTGTTCTTCAAAGTTTGAGGGTCTCGAGTTGATAGCGTCGAGATTCGGGTAGGGAACCGAGACCTAAGGGGTGAATTTCCAGGATCAGGTGAGTTTGCATGTTTTTCTGAGATACTTGTACGATTATTTATTAATACTTGCATTATCTTTTATTGAGCTTAATTTCTTACGAGATTATTATGAGCTTTTTACTGAGATATTATCATGCATGTATTACTGTGCTTTATTGAGAACTGTGTTTTACCATATGATAATTGGGACACGCCAGCTACCGAGTTACTAAACCGTACGGCTGGGCATGGGTCGGGTCACTCCCGATTCCCTTTTAGCTCCTGACGACTACTTTGTGCAATCAAGGGATTTGGGTACACATCCGTAAGGAACCGTCTTTCTTATTGACAAATAAAACGGGCGCACCACACGATGAAGAGCTCGGCCTAATGAAGCCTTTATCAAGTAACTCTTGTAAATGGGTCCACATCTCCTTCATCTCCGATGGAGCGAGATGATAGGGAGCACGGGCTATGGGAGCGGCTCCAGGAACCAAGTCTATGCTAAATTCAACTTGCCGATTTGATGGAAGACCTGACAATTCGTCTAGGAACACATCAGGGTACTCCTGCACCACCGGTACTTCAGATAATTGCGGTTGTTCAGTCTTTGTATCCACCACGACAATTAAGAAGCTGCGGCATCCCTTGCTAAGGCAACGCCGAGCCTTAGCAACTGATATCACATTCACACCCCCATGACGCCTTTCTCCGTATACAAACACTTTTCACCTTCAGGAGTCGTCAATTGTACTATTCGTTTATTGCAGAAAATAGTTGCTCCATGAGACGCTAACCAATCCATTCCGAGAATCACATCGAACTCTTTCATTTCCATGGGAAGTAAATCAACAGAAAACTCATGAAGGTCCAATTTAAGCAAGCAATTATGATATGTAGTTGTAACATTTATAGACTTCCTATCGGCTATTTCAACATCAAAAGGAACAGATAGCATATATGGCATGGTAGTAAGCTTGCTAGCAAAAGTTTCAGAAATAAATGAAAAGCGAGCACCGGAATCAAAAAGTACTTTAGCAGGAATGGAATTGAGTAAGAAAGTACCCAACACAACGTCTAACACATCCTTTGCTTCATCGGCAGTCAGCTGAAATGCACGAGCCTTCGCTCGCGGTGGTTCGTCCCTCTTAGATTGGGAGGGAACGACCTCGGGGTTAGGTTTTGACACAGATCCTTTACTTTCGCCGGTTCTTGGTGCCTTGCAGAGTTTAGACAGATGACCGATAAGACCACATCGAAAGCATGGGTCGTTTCTTCTCGTACAGCTTGAACGAAGATGTCCAACTTCCCCGCAACAATGACAGATAGGACCCGCCAGACTACATGGTCCAGAATTAAATTTTCCAGAAGTGGGACATGGCCTTCGAGAGTCTGAAATTGAAGATCGAACTTGAGGTTTTGATTGAGATTGGCTTTGCGGCATGGAATGAGATCGAACAGGAAAACGAAACTTGAGTGGGTTTTGAGATGAACGACTAAAACTCTAAGAAGCTTCATTCTTTACTTTCTTAGGAGATGACATATCAGGGTCAACGCATGACACTTAATACTCCCGAAGTAATGCAAACTCTACTGCTTTATCAAATGTTTGCACATCTCGATTCTTCACGAACTCATGAATGTCCTTTCGTAGTCCCTTGACAAAAAGAATAAGCCTTTTGTTTTTCATCAGCAATCAACTCTCTTACAAACTGAGACTTTGCATTATACTCCCGAACATACTCATACACACTACGAGATCCTTGATGTAGATTGAGGAATTCCCTCTTAAGCTTTTGTACAGATACCTCGGGGTAAAAGCGCTTGTTGAAGCGGGTTTTAAATTGTTGCCAAGTCATAGTTTCAATCAGATCAGCTCCAACGGTGTCAATAGTATCATCCCACCACACTAATGTGGCGCCTTTCAACAAGCTTGATGCATACTTGACCTTCTTCTCATCACTCACCTTAGTAACCTAAAAACAATCTTTCAATATCCTTTATCCAATCGTAAGCTTCATTGGGGCAATGCTTCCTTGAAATTCTGGTGGTCGGCAACCCATGAAATCCTTGTATGAACAACTTTTCTTGCTTGATTTGGATGAAGACTCATGATTAGACCTTTTCTTCCCTTTCTCATGATCATTGCCTCCTTCCTTTTCCATATTATTACTAACAATGGCTTGAATGATCTCCATCTGACTAGCATCGTAGCTTCTTGACGGCGAGTATGCTATTCTAGCATCTCTGTCATCCTACCAAGTAAACGAAGCTCTCGAGCATTAAACTCTTTATTGTCAGAGGATTCCTCATGGTCATCATTTTCTGGTCCTCGACTAATGTCTTGGTCGTTTTCCCAATTAGGATTATTCTCCATCTAGCAAAATAAATATTTAAGAATATTGGGTTAAAAGCATAGTAATTTCCAATTTCCTACCCCATCCTAGGCAAGATCATTCCTTACTTATTACTATTAATCATAGCTTAGGCGTTTAGATCAATATCATATCCTAGTTTAAGACTAAGTACCTTAAAGATACTCAACTCACTAAAAACTGGCTCTGATACCAAACTTGTAACACCATAACTCTAATTAACAATAATAATAATAATGATTCACATAATTTCTAATAAAATTTTGACATGACCTATTTGTAATGTCAACAAAACCAACCTGTATTTTCAGATTCAAAATAATCTACAAAATAAGTTTCCAATTTAATCAAAATTCAAGTACAATACCCAAATATAACAGAGATTTAAGCGCTAATATGCCAATAGATCTAACATACGATACATGACCAAAACTTTGATCATACCAACCAAAATACATGGTTTAATACAACCTGTTTTGAAACATTAATGACCACAAATACATCTTCATCAGTAGAGTTAAGTACGTCAACTTTCATCAAGCTTAGATGGTTCTAAGTCCAGATGAATGATGACACGAGGGTGATCTACCCAATCCCCAAAAATAGAATGACAGTAAATGTACCAAAAGTCTATCTGCTAGGATTCTTCTACTTCAAGCCTTACTAGTATCAAGCTTCTCCTCCTTTGCCTTCAACTCCTGAAAGTGGAAATCAACGAAATGTTTAAGCAATAATGCTTAGTGAGTGACTAGATCAATAGTGTACCACATACAGATATCTAATAAATCAGTGAACCTGCAAAAACATATAACAATCACAATAGAGCATTATAGATAAGTATTATCAAGAGAGATGAGACATATCAAGAGGGAAACTCTTGATAATGTCACGACAATACTACACTCTATGAGTACTTCCAGGGAGTGTATCACTAAAAATCATCGGGGCCCGTAGTGCCCGACATCGTACTCCGCCAACAATGAAGTACGACATCATACTCCCAAACTAACTTTCACATACTTTTTATGGACTTCTAAGTAAGTACCTAAGTTCCCTTAATATGAATTAGAATCCATCTCAACTAGGTCTATAGGTTAAAGTAATCACTTATCATGTTATAGTTAGTATTTTATGATTTTAGGGCTCTAGCAAGACATCTCCACACTTGAGTTGCAAATATACCCGATTTCGGTTCCTTTAGGAAATCTCATACTTCATTTTGAGGCCTTAAAAGTTTCATAATCCCAATTTGACTTTACAATACTTTAAACCCTTAATTTAAAAGAGTTTTGATGGCCTACAACCAAAGCAAGAACCCTTGAATCAAAATTTGAATTTTTGGACAAAACTATTTGACTCGTCGAGTCGCTCTCAGGCAGAGCCTGAGCTGCCCCTTTTTTAGCATCAAATTTCCCCAACTCTCCAAATTTCATACTCTACCTTGTTTAATGATCAAAGCTTGTTAATTAACAATAATGATTGTACTTTTATGCTACAAAGTTTTATTATATCAACATTTTAACATCATCAAACCATAAATCTATCACATGAAATTCCTAGGTTGAAATCACTAGTAACCCATTTGAGTTATTCAAGTTTCTTACCGTTCTTGCAATGGAATCCTTCAATACACATACAAGAGTTGTATATAGTACTTATAACCTTCATGATTCTTATCTAATACTCAAGATTCACCTTTTTGTGTTTGTTTCCCATATCCTAGGTTTTCTATTGTTGGACCCATTTGAGGAAGAAGGCATGTTACTTCAAAGTAAAAGATAAAATTTAGAAACACTTACCACCAACTCCTATCTTGCTTCAAATTTCCAGATTTGTTGAAGTTTCTTCTTGATCACAAAGAGAGCTCCAAAAATGTGGGAAGTGAAGATGGAATAAGCTTAATAGAAAGCGTATAAACTTCTAGACCAATCAGGTCTTTTTCTTGAAATAAAAAAATCTGAATTTTACTTTTAAAAATTACAACTCCATTCTTTCCATTCTATTTATTTAGTCACTAACATTCTTCTCCCTTACATTTGAACCAGAAGATACAACATTATCAGACATTTACCTACTTATAAATCATAAGGTACAAGTCTTTAAGACACACTTATTATTTATACAGTTACTTCATTGTCCTTGTTAAAATATCCTCCTCGTAAGATATTAATTATTTAGATACAAATTTTTAGGAATTTTAAAAATATAAAGGGTACCTAAAATGACGAATGTTACAGTTCCTCCCCCTTTGAAAAGATTCCGCCCACGGAATCACTTCGAGTTGAAAAGCTTCAAATATTTAGACATCATCTCTGCCTTGGTCTCCCATGTTAGATGTGCACCATAGTGATGCTTCCACTTGACAAGAACCATTTCTATGTCCTTGTTCCGAAGCTTCTTAACTTTCACACCTTGAATTGACTTTGGCTCCTCCACATATCTCAGCTTATTGTCTATTTGGACACCTGACATTGGCACGACTGAATCTGGTTCAACAAGGCATTTCCGCAAATAACCAACATGAAAGACATTATGATTCCCGGCTAACTCTTCTGGCAATTCTAGACGGTCGGCTTGTGATCTGATCTTCTCAAGAATCTTAAAAGGTCAAATGTATCGAGGTTTCAGTTTACCCTGCCTTCCAAAACGAAGTACTCCCTACCACGGGGAAACCTTCAACATCACATAATCATCGATTTTGAAATCAACTGGCCTATGTTTCTTATTTGAATAAACTTTCTGTCGATCTTGAGCTGCTTTGAGTCGGTCTCGGATTAAGTTGATCTTATCATGTGTTAACTGAAGAATCTCGGGTCCTGACAATGACTTTTCACCAGCTTCTTGCCAACAAGTCTGAGTCAAACATTTCCGACCATACAAGGCTTCAAAAGATGGCATCCTTATGGAGGAGTGATAGCTGATATTGAAAGTAAACTCGACCAATGGTAGGTGAGTATCCCAACAACCTCCGAAATCAATAATACATGCCCTTAAAAGATCTTCAAGTGTCTGGATGGTGCGCTCACTTTGGTCATCAATTTGAGGGTGATGTGTCGCACTCATTTTAATTAGAGTACCAAAGCTTGCTGAAAACTATCCCAGAAACGAGAAGTAAAGCGATAATCATGATCTGATACGATCGACTTGGGAATGTCGTGGCGAGAAACGATCTCGTTGATGTAAATTTGGGCTAACAGCTCCAGAGAATAAGTCTCTCGAATGAGAATGAGGTGAGCTGTCTTTGTGAGATGATCAACAATAAACCAAATAATATCATGTTGGCTTAAGGTCTTCGGCGGCTTAGTAACAAAATCCATAGTGATATGGTACCACTTCCACTCCGGAATCATAAGTGGTTGCATACTACCATAAGGCTTCTAGTATTCAGCTTTGACTTGTAGGCACACCAGACATTTTTCTACATAGCTTCCCACATCACGTTTCAATCCTGGCCACCAATATTCAGCTTTCATATCTCGGTACATCTTAGTGCTACCCCGGTAATATGAATATCTTGAATTGTGAGCTTCTTGTAACAAAATCTCACGAAGACCACCAAACTTTGGAATCCAAATTCGCTCCTTATAGGTCTTCAACCCAAGAGAATTATCGTCTAACAAAGAAACTTGCCCGACCAGTCGTTCGACTTTAAGGTTATCAGATTGGAGTGCTTCACCTTGCCATCTCCTTATGTCCTCAACAATAGTCTAACAGATACATAATTAATCACATAATGAAGAGCTTCTTTTCGATCTCTGTACATCTTCTGACTAAGAGCATCAGCCACCACATTGGCTTTACCGGGCTGGTAAAGAACTTCACAGTCAAAATCCTTAATCAACTCCATTGCTCGTTGCTCATATTAAGATTTGGTTGATTGAAGATATACTTTAAACTCTTGTGATCGGTATATATTTGACAACGATTGCCATGCTAATAATGCCGCCATAACTTCAAAGCAAAAACAACTGTTGCCAACTCCAGGTCATGAACATGGTGCTTCTTCTCATAGTCGTTCAGGGCATTGATCATGATGCATCACTATAAACTACCAAATCATCATTTCCTTTAGGCAAAGAAAGAATCAGGGCATTGATCAAACAAGTCTTCAATGTTTGAAAAGCTTTTTCCTGCTCCTCGGTCCAAACAAAAGCAGATTTCTTTTTGGTGAGAGAATTCAGATGCATCACGATCTTAGAGAAATCGCGTATAAAACGACGATAATACCCGGCCAATCCAAGGAAACTCCTTACTTCAGATGCATTCTTCGGCTGCTCCCAATTTTGTATTGCCTCACCCTTGGCCGGATCAACAAATACTCCCCTTTCAGAGATGACATGCCTCAAAAACTGTACATTCTGTAGCCAGAAAGCACACTTTGAAAACTTTGCATACAACCGTTCTCTTTGAAGAGTCTCCAGCATCTCGCATAAATGAGTAGCATGCTCGGCTTCTGTCTTTGACTATATCAATATAATCATCTATAAACATGATGACTGACTTATCTAACATAGGCCGACACACACGGTTCATAAGATCCATAAATGCGGCCGGTGCATTAGTGAGTCTGAATGACATTAGTAAAAACTTGTAATGATCGTACCGGGTCCGGAAGGCTGTCTTCGGCACATCTTCATCTCTTACTTTCAATTGGTGATAACCTGATCGCAGGTCAATCTTGGAAAAGTAGGAAGCACCTTGCAGTTTATCAAATAGATAGTCGATGAGCGGTAAAGGATACATGTTACAGATAGTTACCTTGTTAAGCTCTCGGTAATCGATACGCATCCGTAAGGAACCATCTTTCTTCTTGACAAATAAAATGGGCGCACCCCACGGTGAAGAGCTCGACTTAATGAAGCCTTTATCAAGTAACTCTTGTAACTGGGTCCACATCTCCTTCATCTCCGATGGAGCGAGATGATAGGGAGCACGGGCTATGGGAGCGGCTCCAGGAACCAAGTATATGCTAAATTCAACTTGCCGATCCGGTGGAAGAGATGGCAATTCGTCTAGGAACACATCAGGGTACTCCTGCACTACCGGTACTTCAGATAATTGAGGTTGTTCAGTCTTTGTGTCCACCACGACCATTAAGTAGCAGGGGCATCCCTTGCTAAGGCAACGCCGAGCCTTAGAAACTGATATCACATTCACACCCCCATGGCTACTTTCTCCGTATACAAACACTTTTTCACCTTCAGTAGTCATCAATTGTACTATTCATTTATTGCACCAAATAGTTGCTCCATGAGACGCTAACCAATCCATTCCGAGAATCACATCGAACTCTTTCATTTCCATGGGAAGTAAATTAACAGAAAACTCATAAAGGTCCAATTTAAGCAATTAATTACGATATACAATTGTAACTTTTATAGACTTCCCATCGGCTATTTCAACATCAAAAGGAACAAATAGCATATATGGCGTGGTAGTAAGCTTGCTAGAAAAAGTTTCAGAATTAAATGACAAGTTAGCACTGGAATCAAAAAGTACTTTAGCAGGAATGGAATTGAGTAAGAAAGTACCCATCACAACGTCTGACACATCCTTTGCTTCATCGGCAGTCAGCTGAAATGCACGAGCCTTCACTCGCGGTGGTTCGTCCTTCTTGGATTGGGAGGGAACGCCCCTGGGGTTAGGCTTTGACACAGATCCTTTACTTTCTCCGGTTCTTGGTGACTTGCAGAGTTTAGACAGATGACCCATAAGAATGCTTGAATGATCTCTATCTCAATGACCACCGGTTCACGGTGGTTCGTCCTTCTTGCAGAGTTTAAATTGTTGCCAAGTCATAGTTTCAATCAGATCAACTCCAACGGTGTCAATAGTATCATCCCACCACACTAATGTTGCGCCTTTCAACATGCTTGATGCATACTTGACCATCTTCTCATCACTCACCTTAGTAACCTAAAAACAATCTTTCAATATCCTTTATCCAATCGTGAGCTTTTTCTGGGCCAATGCTTCCTTGAAATTCTGGCGGTCGGCAACCCATGAAATCCTTGTATGAACAAGTTTTCTTGCTTGATTTGGATGAAGACTCATGCTTAGACCTTTTCTTCCCTTTCTCATGATCATTGCCTCCTTCCTTTTCCATGTTATTACTAAGAGTGGTTTGAATGATCTCCATCTCACCAGCCATCATAGCTTCTCGATGGCGAGTATGCTATTCTAGCATCTCTGTCATCCTACCAAGTAAACGTAGCTCTCAAGCATTAAACTCTTCATTGTCAGAGGATTCCTCATGGTCATCATTTTCTGGTCCTCGACCAATATCTTGGTCGTTTCCCCAATTAAGATTATTCTCCATCTAGCAAAATAGATATTTATGAATATTGGGTTAAAAGCATAGTAATTTCCTATTTCCTACCCCATCCTAGGCAAGATCATTCCTTACTTATTACTATTAATCATAGCTTAGGCGTTTAGGTCAATGTCATCACCTACTTTAAGGTTAAGTACCTTGAAGATACTCAACTCACTTAAACCTGGCTCTGATACCAAACTTGTAACACCATAACCCTAATTAACAATAATAATAATGATTCACATAATTTCTAATAAAATTCTGGCATGACCTATTCGTAATGTCAACAAAACCAACCTGTATTTTTCAGATTCAAAATAATCTACAAAATAAGTTTCCAATTTTATCAAAATTCAAGTACAATACCCAAGGTTATCAGAGATTTAAGCGCTAATATTCCAAGGGATCTAACATACAATACATGACCAAAACTTTGATCATACCAACCAAAATACATTGTTTAATACCACATGTTTTGAAACATTAATGACCACAAATACATCTTCATTAGTAGAGTTAAGTACATCAAATTTTTTCAAGCTTAGATGTTTCTAAGTCCAAATGAATAATGACATGATGGTGATCTACCCAATCCCCAAAAATAGAATGCAAGTAAATGTACCAAAAGTCTATTTGCTAGGATTCTTCTACTTCAAGCCTTACTAGTATCAAGGTTCTCCTTTCCTTCGCCTTCAAATCCTGAAAGTGGAAATCAACGAAATGGTTAAGCAATAATGCTTAGTGAGTGACTAGATCAATAGTGTACCACATACGGATATCTAATAAATCACTGAACCTGCAAAAACATATAACAATCACAATAGAGCATTATAGATAGGTATCATCAAGAGAGATAAGACATATCAAGAGGGACACTCTTGATAATGTTACGACAACACTACACACTATGAGTACTTCTAGGGAGTGTAGCACCAAAAATCATCGGGGCCCGCAGTACCCGACATCGTACTCCCCCTAACAATGAAGTACGACATCATACTCCGAGATTATCAGTGGTATGGCTATAATGTACATTACACACATTAATGTACTATTTCAGAATCAAGTATATGCACATGTACATGTTAATAATAACCATATATGAATCAATCAAGGTAAAGGAATAAACATATCAAATATGGTTAGACAACATGAATTGAATATGAAACAAGTGGCATAATCATGAGAAGTAAGCAGTCATCATCATGTAAGTAGTAAACATATCTCTAGAACTCACAATCAATGCATAAAAGATCCCGTCACTAACAAGCCAACACAACATACAGTCATAAAGTTAGTATAAGCCTCGCCACAAGCTACAAAGGTCGCCGAAGTTAGCTATAAGATACCTAAACATAACATACGATCATCAAACATGTTAATGATGAGTAAATGTAAGAACATCCTCTTAAAGTAACTTTCACATACTTTTTATGGACTTCTAAGTAAGTACCTAAGTTCCCTTAATATAAATTAGAACCATCTCAATTAGGTTTATAGGTTAAACTAATCACTTATCATGTTATAGTTAGTGTTTGATGATTTTAGGGCCCTAGCAACACATCTCCACACTTGAGTTGCAAATATACCCAATTTCGATTCCTTCAAGAAAGCTCATACATCATTTTAAAGCCTTACAAGTTTCCTAATCCCAATTTGACTTTACAATACTTTAAACCCTTAATTTAGAAGAATTTTGATGGCCTAAAACCAAAGCAAGAACCTTTGAATCAAAATTTGAATTTTTTGGGCAGAACTATTTGACTCGTCTAGTCGCTCTCAGGCAGAGCCTGGTCTGCCCCTTTTTTAGCATCAAATTTTCCCAACTCCCCAAATTTCATATTCTACCATGTTTGATGATCAAAGTTTGTTAAATAACAATAACGATTGAACTTTTATGCTACAAAGTGTTATTATATCAACATTTTAACATCATCAAACCATAAATCTATCTCATGAAATTCCTAGGTTTAAATCACTAATAACCCATTTGAGTTATTCAAGTTTCTGACCATTCTTGCAATGGAATCCTTTAATACACATACAAGAGTTGTATATAGTACTTATAACCTTGATGATTCTTATCTAATACTCAAGATTCACCTTTTTGTCTTTGTTTCCCATATCCTAGGTTTTCTATTGTTGGACCCATTTGAGGAAGAAGGCATGTTACTTCAAACTAAAAGATAAAATTTAGAAACACCTACCACCAATGCTCCTATCTTGCTTCAAATTTCCAGATTTGTTGAAGTTTCTTCTTGATCACAAAGAGAGCTCCAAAAACGTGGGAAGTGAAGATGGAATAAGCTTAAATAGAAAGCGTATAAACTTCTAGACTAATCAGGTCTTTTCCTTGAAATAAAAAAAATCTGATTTTTACTTTTAAAAATTGCAACTCCATTCTTTTCATTCTATTTATTTGCTCACTAACATTCTTCTCCCATACATTTGAACCACAAGAGACAACATTATCAGACATTTACGTACTTATAGATCGCAAGGTACAAGTCTTTAAGGCACACTTATTATTTATACAGTTACTTCATTATCCTTGTTAAAATATCCTTCTCGTAAGATATTAATTATTTAGATACAAATTTTTAGGAATTTTAGTAATATAAAGGCCTAAAATGACGGATGTTACATCAACCATGGTGCCTTCTCGTCTCATCGGGCCAAAGAATAACACCAGATCTAGGGTTTCATTGAGCCAAAGAAGAACATTAAAAAGTTGTTGGTGTCTCGAAATACCAAGAAACCAAAAGGATCTTGTTCAATTTCTTCCTTTTCTAGATAGGGTTTCATTGTTTGAAGCATCAAGTATTTTGAAGGGTTTTATTGTTTGAATCGATCAAATGCTTAGGATCTGGAATCAATCGATTGACGGCTTCATTGATGAAACCGATTTGGCTCCTCTCCTATCCCTCGAATTCTGTCCTCTTGTTCGAGATGTCGTCAAATCGTCAACTCGTAGAGGTGTTAATATGGATCTTCACTAGCAGTACCCCTATATATTGGTAAATTGCTCACAACTTGGGGCCGAATATCGACAGTCAAATTATCTCCTTCCGTCTAACTATGGGTTACTGATGATCATATGTATCTGGCAGGAACTAAGATGCAACTAGACGTCCTTGAGGACCTATTACATTATCGTTTCGATCTCCCATTCTAACACTAGTCGATGTTCCTTCATCCAAAGGCTTGGTCCTTGTCGGTTCTTTTTAGAATCACCTTGCTCCCTTAATGATTTACAAATGCTACGAACTGTTCTCTCCAACTCTGGTGTGTATTGTAGTGGGGAATCATGTCCACAATGACGTATGTGCATGCAATGATTTATTACCTGAAAACAAGCAAAAGAAAGAAAACAAAAGCAAGTAAACTAATTCTAAGAAATATAAAAAAACTAATATTTTTGGATTTTTTAATTTTAAACTAAGGATTATAAAGAACAAACACAATTGCTTCCCATAAGCGCACTAGCTCCACGGCAACGGCGCAAAAATTTGATCGAGATGTCGTCAACTTGTCAAAAATAAACTCCAAATAATCTAAGTAGTTAGGGTAAGAGGAATCGTATCCACGAGGAACATGTGGTTATAGTTGCAGCGAAAACACAAATCTAAATACTTTACTTGATAAAAGAATGAAACTTGGCAATAAACATGAATAGAACAATTCAAACTTAAAGGAAACAAAAATCACTATTTAGAAAAGCGTGGAACACAATAACACCAAACACGTAGGTTGTGATTATATGAATGGATGGATTACTCTTGGGTTTTATCACATAGAAAAGTAATTATATTCTATCTTTCATTAGGTTATACTCAAGATCACATAGACATGACCTATTCGCAATATTATTAATGTATCTTGGGCACGAAGTATGTTTTCAGCATCACTCGTCTTAACTCCTATTCTAGTATGAGTTCGACACAAACGATATGATTGCAATAATTCGTCTTATGATAATCAACAATAGAATCATGAACACAAAAACACAAGCATATGATTAACTAATGAAAATCACATGGATTAATGTATCAATGTTATATAACAAAACTACTTGACAAAATATAAAAACTTCACTATGGATCATCCCCAGAAGTAACTGTGATGTGATTAGCCCTCCATAGCCTTCAAAGATTGCATCTTGATTTGTGAATAGATCTTCAAGGCGTTGGATGGCAAAATGATTGAAGCGGAATTGATCTTGACGTAGATTCGGTGTTAATCGGAGTTCTGGCGAATGATGGAGATGAAAGAAAGGCTTTGGATGGGTGTGAGATGTCTCCTGGACGTTCAATGGCCTCCCTTTTTATATATCTCTCAAAACCCTAACGGAATCAATTGATGTTTATCCACTCTTTTTGCAAAATTCCGTTCGAGCAGACTGATGTGGTTTTGAGCGGATTGATCTACGGAGGCTCTGACATTCTACTGAAAACCTTCTGATCTCGGACAGATTGATCACCTTTTGGCAGATTGATTCACTGCTTCTCTTCACTCCAAACAACACCAATCTTGGCCATTTGCTTCCATCACCCGATTCAGACAAAATACTTATGAAAGTAGCGTATATTCTACTAAAGATATGCATTTACATGTAAATTGACCATGAAAACCATCATGTAAAATGCACCGATCACCTCTCGCTTTCTTACTCTCATCAGATTTAGCTGCACGAACAAGGGTCTGTACACGAACAAAGGGTTTTTTCAGATATTGTTTTGAATATGTTACGGTTAAGGTTTTCATTTTCATATCTCGTTTTTGTGATTGGGTTAAGATTTCTTGGTTAAGGTTTGTGTTCTCTCTCAAATTCGATTTAGGGTTTTTATTTTTCAGATTCGTTCTCTCTCTCTCTCTCTCTCTCTCTCTCTCTCTCTCTCTCTCTCTCTCAGTTAGGGTTTGTGTTCTTTGTTTCAGATTGATTTTGTTTTCAATATGTTTGATTTTTGTTCTATTTTGAAATCGAATGGGAATCAATTCTTGTTTCTTGGTTCTATTTTGAAATCGAATGGGAATCAATTCAATATGATCGGGTAGATACGTTCAACAAAGAGGGATTGTTCATTGCTAAGTTGCTAAAACATCACAATATAAATAAAGCAGCTACCCAGATCCCAAGGCAGCTCAATACTATACCACAAGCAGAATAGTGAGCTAAAATCCTCTGGATTGATCAGAAAATAGACCTAAGCAGATGGTCCAGCTTGCTCTTTACATTTGCCTGTAAAAATTGTGAGTAGCAACTGTAAGCTAATTGCTTAGTGAGTTAACAGATATTCATGATGCATGTAAGATATGTGGCTAAGGTGCCTATAAAGGCTGTAATGCTTGTTTGCTTGCTTAATACCCAGAATGAATGCTTGCACAATTGAGACATTGCACGCTGAAAGGAGATGCCACCACTAGGGGTTTACCGCTGACAGATGATCAATCTGTGATGCGGGGCTAGCTATCCGCATAATGCTTGGGATAGTGGTGAGCATCAGAATTGCTTGCTCAAATGTAAAATGCTTATGAGATGCACAAAGAAACGCTCAAACAAGGCTTGTTGTATAATATGCAGAATAATAAACAGATAGCAATAAATTATGCACATTAATAGATCAAATGTAAGATCCGGCTAAACTGGGCACCGCCTGTACCACAGTGTTCGCCTTCACTCACAAAAGTCTATTGAAGTCCAAAGAAAGCATATAGAAGCAAAATTATGTCTCAGTTACATAAAATACATGTAAACAAGAATAACTGTTACTCACTGTACTGTCTTATGCTTTGTAATATTCTGAGATGCTTGCTCGGGCTTATCTATGCTTTATATTGCTCTGAAACGCTTGCACTTGCTTATCTAGGCTTTATTATACTCTGGATCTAGCTTTGGCTCATAACTGAACTAGTCGCTTAAACCTTATAGCATGTGTGCAATCAAAATGTCTGTAATTAATATTACAGATACATAACGAATTAATAAACTTGCTTAAAAAATAAAGTATCTTAAATTGTAATTTCTTGCTAAATATTTTGTAAATTATGTGTTAGGCAAAACGAATGTTGCCCATTCTAATTTATTCTGATTATTCGAGTTTAGGGGGCCTTCGAACATAATGAAGTTCGAACCTAATGGCCTTCGAATTTAATGAGAGATTCGAACATAAGCCTAAATCTTGGACTTAATGGCTCGAACACGGTAGATTTCGAAGTTAATGAAAAGCCTCGAATTTTAGTCCGTTTCGAACTTGTTCTTGGCCATTTCGAACTTGTTCGTGTTTTTTCAGCTTTCACGCATGCATTTCCAGGCAAAATCATAAATATGCTAAGGAACAAGTCTAGATTCGATTCTATTGCATTTATTCTAGTAGAATCGAGTTATAACTCAAGCAAAATAGCTTCAAACGAATAAAAAATTGGGAACTTTGGACTTCTTCTCAAAACCGAAAGTAAAGAAGAAGAAAATGGCGATTCTTATCTCAAATTCGTATTAAATCCAACATGCAATTGCAGATCCGTGCAGTACTCTTCGAGATCTTTCCGATGACGTATAGAACTCGAGATTTGGTCGGTTGGTTTGGGAGAAAAGCTAGAGAGAAGATCGGGTTTTAGAGAGAGAGGCTCTCAATTGTAATTGGATTTGCAAGAATGAGAAAATGAATTTTTCAGCTCCTATTTATACCAAAATTCGAAATTACATCATTAAACGCAAATAGCCTAAAAACGCATAAAATAAAAAGCAAGGTGTTATAGTATGAGCCCACCACGCTTGCACTTCGTCCTCGAAGTACCTAGGGCTCAAAGAGATGCGGATATCGAACTCTCATGTCTTGCTCAGATTCCCAGGTCTGGGAAATACCATGATAAGTTCTCCATTGCACCAACACCATTGCCACTTCTCGATTCCTCAGCGCAGTTGCTAATAAGAAATATCCGCTCGATGCTAGTAATCCACTCGAGCGCTTCGATAGAGTTTGCAGCTCCTTTGAAAGGTTGAGCTCCGCAAGCTTTGAAGTAACGAAAGTTGCAACCCTTAGGAGGGACTACATGAGCTTCCTCCTCATCAGTGTCGTCGTCACGACGTCCAGTATCATCGTGTTGCTTCTTCCTACGTTCCTCTCTGCGCCTAGTTTCGGCTTCATCACGAGCACGAAACTGATCTTGCAAAAACTTAGTTTGGCGTTCGTTGTTCTCATTAAGTATAGTTTGTATTATTTGCATGATCTGTTCAGGAGTGAGTCCACTTCCAGCTCCTTCACCAGATCCAGACATGTTCTGAAATAATATAAATAGTACTTGCATAAGAATAGACATAATTCCTATTCTACCCCATTTCCCAATTCCTAAAGTAAGGTCAAAGCCTATCTCAGGTCAAGTTAAAGCCTAGACATTCGAAGCTAATATCTTTGCTTAAAAGTTTGAGTCCAAGTGTTATAGACGAGATCGTTACTCGACACGGAGTGCCACTGTCAATCGTTTCAGATCACAAGAGTCTTAAGTACATTTTCAGCCAGAAGGAGCTCAACATGCGCCAGCGACGCTCCATGGAACTCATCAAAGACTATGATTGTGAAATTCTGTATCACCCCGGCAAGGCAAATGTGGTGGCCGATGCTTTGAGCCGAAAATCTTATTCCGCTAAATGTCTCTATACTATGACTCATACTTCATTTTCATCTACTCTGATACCATCCTGTCACATCCTTGCTTTAATCACGCATGATTAATCCCAGGAATAAATAACAACAAACATAATATATCACATTAAGTCTAAAGCTTGCATAAATCTAAATAAAGTATTACAATAATGTAGTGTTTTTTAACAATAAGAGGAACTTAAAGTTGTTTGTTTGAATCTAGATGTTCGATTATTATTAATCAATAAAAATTGACATTTATCAAGCAATTTGCAACCCACTCAACGGATCACTGGTAACTTTTATTGGAAAAAACACTAAATTCGTAATTTTTATTTGGTTAAGGGACTTATCAGACAAAAAAATTGATTGAGTAACTTAATCGAAAAAAAACTTGTATTTTGATGGGATTTTGCGAATTTTTCCCCAAAAAAATTGACTGAATTATTTTGATATTAGACTTTAAAAAAAGAAAAAAATTCGATATAGAAGCCAGTAAATCACCCTGACACTCTGACAGGGTCCCATTATTCAACGGGTTCGTGCAATTCATGTACGGAAAAGAAAAGAAAAAAAACAAAATTTCATACAAAATTAAGTTCATAAATCTTACGCTACCGTTCGCGTATCACCAAAATCGCTCTAGAAATCTGAACAAGAAAAGAAGAAGAAGAATCACTGAATCAGGATCAAAATGGCTACGCTGATTGTTCCACCGATGTTATCTTCTCCTCGCGATGATGCCATGCAATTATACAAAGCTTTCAAAGGTTAGTTAGTATGCCTAAATCCTAATTCTATGTATTTCTCATTTTCCTTTTGTTTTTGTCGAAACAATCGATAATTAGGTTCATGATTTTGTTTCTGTAGTTTTCATGCTTCGATTAACCGATTTGATACGAATTTCACGTAAGTAGAATTAATTAGCGCCAGGAGGTTCGAGTTTATGGATCGATTTATTTATAAGAATGATTTCCATTTGCTTGGAAGTTTTGAATATTTCTGTAGTTTTACTGCTTCGATCTGATACGAAATTACGAATTTCATGGAAGTGGAATTAATAAGTAATAACCACCAGGAGGTTCGAGTTTATGGATCGATTTAAAGAATGATATGCAAATATGCAATTGCTTGGAAGTTTTGAATATTTATGTAGTTTTACTGCTTCGATTTGATATGAAATTACGAATTTAATGGAAGTAGAATTAATAAGCATCAGGAGGTTGGACAATTGCTAGCAAATTTTGAATATTTCTAAAATAGGATGCTTAATTTTTAATGAATTCTGTTATTATACTTCTGTTTCCCTAATATAACATATGCTTAATTTTGCGTCTGAAAATTTCTCTACAATAGTCTAGGTGGCGGTTTTAATGCATTAATGGCGGATCTTAGCATTTCCAATTAGGTATCCAGTTATGCACTTATCCTTTTAATTTTTGCTGGAGATGCAGGGCCGTCTCATTGATTTTGGAGACCCTGTGCCACAATCATAAAATAGGCCTTCTATAAACTAACTTTTTCAATATATAGATATATATAAGTTCATTATACGTTAAAAAAATAATAGACATCCAAAAGATTAAAATAACGATTGAAAAATGTGATACATGTTATTAGACACCATAATGGACAGTTGACACATTAAGACAAAGTAGTGATATAACATCTTAAACTGCACATTACAGTATTTGATGGCCTAGATGGCTAGAACTCTAGAAGCACAATTATAAACAAGAAAGGTCTATCTGAAATATCGTTGTCCACTTGTTCAGATTGTATGATTGTATCACAACGAATGATTTAAGGGGCTGTATGTTTTTTTAGACCAAATGATTTAAGGGGCTGTTTGTTTTTTTAGAGATAAAACATCTAAAACTTATTTTCGTCTAATTAATTAGTGATGATGTCAAAAGTCTAAAATATAAATAGACATGATCGTTTGTTTTTTTTTTTTTAAATCTATAGAATATCTTATTGTATTTAAAATTATATGTTATAAGTACCAATTACAAATGGCCACCCATTTGACACTCATCAAAATTTCCTTGAGCCACCTATCTTCTAAACTTTAAATCAAATCATCTATCACTTTTTGGTTTTTGCAATATACTTACATACAGACCTACAAACCCTCACCCTCACCCCCACCCTTTACTTTTGCAGTTTAAACCCATACCTTTTGAAGCTGCAACCTGCAACTTGAACCCACAAAACTCATCTACCTCTATTTCTTGTCTCTCTCCAACGGAATGAAATACATCTTTTAGTTAGGAGAACAAAAATCAAACAAACCCCTTTTTTACCCATTCAAACGAAGAAAAACCCAGAAGAGGAGTGGAGGTGTCGAGGCGCTGCCTGATGTATCCCAGTGAGAGCACGATGATGGGTCACTGGAGAGGAGGCTACGACGGTGAAAGCGCTGACGATTTGGCTGATTTGCAAGAGCGACGGAATCAGGCGTGGTTAGAGATCAGATTTCAGATTTTTTTTAAAACTTTTTCTAACAGATGACGGTTAGATATTAGACCTCTTACTGAGAAAGAAAAATCAAACAACTTTTGATCTCTTCTGTCTGACCGGATTAGACATCATAGCTTATTAAAGAAGCAATGTTCGCTGTGTATACGAGTGAGTAGATTACTGAGTAGTCGCTCAAGGAGGATTGACAGCCCTTTACGCATCAATGTAGATACACTAATTGATAGGACGGACATTGTTTGCATCTGATTAGGTTAATGGAGCTAAAAATGGGCCTGTAAAAAACATATATATGTAATGTAAGCCCAGTAAAATTTGGAGGCCCTTTGTATTTTGGGGGCCCTGTGCAGTGGATCAGACTGCACAGGCTAATAGCCGGCCCCTGTGGAGATGATCTTGAATAACATGTTTTTATGTTATGGATATTTTCAGTCTTCATAAAACAGAGGGATATTAAATTTAATGGAGTAATTGTTGATACTGAAATTGAAAATTTGAAATAAGTGATGATAGTTTGTGATGTAAAATTTTATTTCCCAGCTAACCTTGTTCATCCTACACTGCACATTGTTAAACTGTTTGGTTGGAAATTGGTAACACCTTGAATAGTTGAATACCACTAGCACCAGAGGAGGGTAGTTTGTGAAGCTAGGTAGCAAATTGTGGACATTTATCGATAAATAGATAAAAGAGAAATTGTATAGAAATGTACTTTAGGTAATCTAACCAGTCTTATCTCAATAAAAGGAACTGCACTGTTTAAAATTTCTAAAAAATGGTAATATTTGGTTCTTAGTGACACTTTTAGTGACACGTTGCTACCAATTATGACCAAAAGGTTATCTTTAAAAAATAAACCATCTTTTATTCAGATCATAATTAGTCCCTTGTTAAAATTAGAAATTGGACGAATTTATATACGGTACAGCAATTGACTTAATTATAAATTCAAACAATTTAATTAGGTAAAAAAAACCTACTTTCAAATATTCGATTAATCTACTTATACACAAAGTCACAAAGCCTACCAATTTAACCAAGTATTAAATCTAAACAAATGAACACTTAGTTGAACCCAAATAAACACTAATGATTCAACTTAATATTAAAATTGAACAGATTAACAATTAATTTAAGTATTTAACCAAGTAATTACATCAAATATCAAAGGTAGAAGTCGTAACAATTAATTAATTGAACCATTTAATTAGAAAGGTGATTTGTACACAACAACTTTTTCGGCCACAACAATGTAGGGTGTAAAATGTAACAACAACAAAACAAAAGAATTGTTAATAGTAAGTATATAACAAGAAACAAGAAACATATATACAGAACATACATAGACAATTTACCTTTATTGTATTAAGATTATATTGATTATCCAATTAAGATTCTAAGATTACTGTAATTCCATCAAGAATATAACTCAATGATGCTCTTTGTGCTACGTGCATCCGATTATAGGTACACGATTAAAATGAATGTGTTGCATAGTTAAACATAAGTATTTGGTCACATAAAATTATCATTTGGTACAAATTTTTTAATGCTGTGTGTTAACTATTATATGGTTTGCTTGGGTATGGAGAAATTGGGTAGTCCATGCAAGCATGGAGGATAAGCAGAAAGTTTATACAGAAGATGTTTTCTCTCAATTGCAGTCGTTATCTCCTTTTTAGATCTCAAATGGATGTAGAAAGTTGGATTTGATCGGAGATGCTGGACCGCTAGACCTTAAAGCCTAGGGTGTTGATTATCTTGTCAGAAGTTTAGGTTGCGTTTAGTTAACGAAAACTAGTCATTTTCAGTTTCAGTTTTCAAGTTATAGTTTTTAAGAAAAAACAAGGGTTTCTATGAAAAGTGAAAACTTGTTTAGATGATGTAGTTTTAGTTTTAAGAAAAATAAGATGAGTGATTATAAAATAAAAAAAATAGGATAGGTGATAGAAAAGTAAGAGAGAGAAAGAGAGTATTATAAAGAAATATGGTAGGTAATAGAAAAGTAAGAGAGAGAATATGAAAAGTGGTGTTTTAAAAAGTGAAATGAAAATTTATGAAATTGTTGTTAAGTAAACAAGTTTTCATTTTTGTTGAAAAGTGAGATGAAAATTTTGAAAATTTTCGGTAACTAAACGCACCCTTAAAGTTGTTTTTTACCTTTAATCTCTCTTCATGGGTCTGTAATACGACGGATTGTTATTTATATTGAGTCACTGATAGGAATAACAATGCCTATTCAGGATTTGGATGTGACACTTCAGCTGTTATCAATATTATTGCCCATCGTGATGCATCACAGCGTGCTCTTATTGAAAATGAATATAAAGTTATGTACTCTGCAGACTTGAGTAAACGTTTATCTTCAGAGCTCAGTGGCGATCTTAAGGTAATATAACTGGAATTATCTAGTTCCATTTTATTATATGTTAAAAATGTCATCTGGCAGTTGCACTATTTTCTTTTCTTTCTTCTTTAGAAGTCAAGACTTAACGAATAAATAAGTCACACATATTAGTAAAGTCATTCCAACTTACAAGCTCTTGTTTTTGGCAGTGTGCCTAAATGACAATTTTCAATCAATTTATATGGATTCATGTCAAATTGGATTAAATGGGTTCAAGTAGCCAAAAGTCTTCTAGTTTGTATTATTATTTTGATGATATAGTTTTTGCAATTGTTATATCTACTAATTCACAAAGCTAAAGAGAAAGCATTGACATGTCGCCAAACCCGACCCCTGTCCAATTTGAACCACACATAAAGTTAAAATTTTCAACTTTTGGTGTTTCCTGGTTTTATCGTGGTTTCAGAAAGCAGTCTTACTTTGGATGCCTGATCCAGCACGAAGGGATGCAATCATACTGCGGGACGCTTTTAGTACCAACATCGATCCAAAAGTAGCAACGGAAGTTATATGTTCTCGGACTCCATCACAATTATTACATCTTAAACAACTTTACCTTGCACTTTTTGGCGTTTACCTTGAGCATGACATTCAATCTCAAACTTCGGGTGATCATGAAAAGGTATCTCCTTCAGCCTCCATCGTATAGTTTTTATTTTAGGATTTTATAATGAATGGGTTCTAACTACTTATCTCCTATCCAGATAATATAAATTTCGGATGGGCTTCATTTTGATCTTATGGGATTGATTGCACCAATTTTTTGAGGGCCTTACTTTCAAAATTGAAGTTTTAAGAACCTATGTTATAAGTTTGTAATCAAACAAGGGACTTGATTACCAAATAAAGAAACCATTTACCCAAGTCAATTAATGACCGAGTTCCTCATTTGGTTATAATATTATGATGTTGGTTAATCATTAATCGAAAGTAGTAAATAGAAACTCACTAAACACACCTGCCATTTTGGTGCGAGTAACAATTAACAATTAATGCTAGTTAGGCCAAATTTTTAAACGATATTTTTTCATTTGAAAGTAACTTGCATCATTATAAACTCACTAATTTGCTGTTTGCAGTTGCTTCTTGCATATTTAAGTATACCTCGAAGTGAAGGGCCAGAATTTGATAAGATACTGGTGGAGCAAGATGCTAAAGCGCTCTACAAAGCAGGGGAAAAGAGGTGGGGAACTGATGAGAAGACTTTCAGGAGCATTTTCAGCGAAAGAAGCAGGGCGCATTTGGCAGCAGTTAGTTCTGCGTATCATACTATGTACGGGAACACACTGAAGAAGGTAAGTCTTCCGTCACCTTCCTATATGCATGCATCAGTTTATTTAACGTATGTTATCACAGGCTATCAAAAATGAAACGTCTGGGAACTTTGAGTACGCTCTTGTCACCATTTTGCAATGTGCCGAGAATCCTGGGATGTACTTTGCCGAGGTAGCATTCATATATATATTTTGCACTTTATTTGTCTTCGTAATGCATACGATTTTAGTTGCCCTTGCCCGCCCATAGGTGCACGATGCACCTTGGTCACTCATTGGAAATATGCAAGTGTAGAAAACTTAACAGCAGTGAAATTACCAAACTGATTGTAGTTTATTACTAGGGACAGAAAATTATATAAGTTATGATTGTTTACTAGAATGTTTAAATATCATTATTATAAAGAGAATTTGTTCTCATTTTTTTTTCTTTCTGGAACAGCAAAATATACACCCTCTAAAACCTACTTCTTAATCACATTTTGTCCACTATGAGATTCGAACTCCTGAATTGGAATCCAAACATTTTCTAACAACCATTAAAGGCGGTTCGGATCTGCGTTTTGCCAAGCTATGAAGCTAGGTTTTGCAAAAGTGCTTCAAATGTAAATTTAAGATTTTATAAACAGTGTGTTTTGGCATAAAAAGACAACTTGCAGTAGAAAAGTGATTTTGTTACCAAAAAACTTTTAATTTTTTTGTAGTTTAAAAAGGGTTAAGGTCCCGGTGTACTTTTCCAAATATATTAGTATGGTACATCATTGAAAAACTTATTGCCGTACCTTACTAGTAGAAAAAAAGCTCACACTATGGCGGAGGAGGTGCCGTGAAGATCTAGGAGTGTGAGCAGTGAACTTTTTTTTTTATTCATGTAGAACTTGTACTTTGGTTTTCATCAATATGGTACAATTCTACATAGAGCTTGGTTTTTCAACTGGTGTCTATTTATATGAAAAACCGAGTTGTATGTTGAGATGTATCATATTGAAATAGAAAACTAATGTACATGTACCATTTGGTAAGAAATAAATGTTCTTGTACCATATCAATACTTTTATAAAGTACGTTGATTTTGTGTGACATTAACCCTTTTAAAAACACTAATAGCTGATAGTCACCGTCAAAATGTAAATTCAAATCCATTTTACTCTCTCAATCCGTATTTATCAACCCCAAGAATTTCTTTGTTCCCATTCACGTTTTTATTTGACCAAGACGAAGTGCAATTATGCTGACATGGCATATGTTCAATGAAATCTGCTCAAATGATGTCCACGTATTAAATTGTCATACCGGTTGCTAGGTAATTATTCACATTAATGGAACATGAAAAGAGAATGTTGAACGACCAAAACACAAAGAGAGAGAGAGAGAAAGAAATATGTGAGTATGTTTTTTTTAACGGCTAAGGTTAGCACATTTTATATTAGAGACCTAGATCAAGTAGCCATCACCAAAGGTGAGAGGTTTCCTGTGACCAAGGGACTAAAATACATCTAAGATAGTTGGTTGCCCAAAATAACAATAACCCTAACAAAAATAGGACCATGATATTGATTGATAACTCTTGCTAGCCCGCCATTCCCTTACACTAACAATATGAACCTGAATCTTGTGAGGTTTCTCGTTCATTTCAACTCAGGGGTTATTTGAAACTGCAGGTACTGCAAAAATCAATGAAAGGCTTAGGAACCGATGATAAGGCATTGATAAGAATAATTGTAACGAGGGCGGAGATGGATATGCAGTACATAAAAGCGGAGTACCATAAGATGTATGGTAAAAGTTTGAACGATGCGGTTCACTCGGAGACATCTGGCAATTACCGAACCTTTCTTCTTTCGCTCTTAGGTCCTAACTCCTAACCACAATTGGAACATGGTTCGGTGCATTTTCTGCACTTTGACAATAGTTTCAGTAAGTTTCAACTTCATGGGCACACTTTTGTTGACTGTGTATATGTTTCTTAGATCAAACATTGCAGTGAATGGTAAGATTTTCGTAAAACTTGGACATATCAAATGAAACTTATCGTACTTTTGTTCAATTTTTATTGTGGGGATGCATATTCAAAACATTTAGGGGGCGTTTAGTACTTTAGTACCGTGGAATGATAGTTACAACTAATAAATGTGATTCACAAGTCACCTCACCTAACTCCCATATTATTAGCAATTAGTTAGACTTCCTTATCTCTTCCTTGTATATCTCTTTTGTATATCTTTTCTATATTTATCCTCTCTGTACATGTCTATATATAGTGAAATACAAGTCTCTCACAATGCGTGGTGAGTAATATCTTTCCTCACATGGTATCAGAGCCTTTCTGATCCTCCTACCTAAATTCTTCTATCTCCTTTAATCAATCCCTCATGGCAAACGATACCCTTACAGTCTCCCTTCCTTTCGCCACCATGATTCATATGATTACCATTCGCCTTAACCAAAATAATTATTTGCTTTGGAAAAATCAGATCTCCTTGATTCTCAAAGGTCAAAATCTCTTCGGATATCTCGACGGATCCGTCAAACCTCCCCCTCCTCTCGTTTCAAACGATCAAGGCACCCAGGTTGCAAATCCAAAATACCTGGAATGGTATCAACAAGATCAAAGGCTTCTCGGTCTCATCAATTCTTCCCTTACAGAAGAAGCTATGGCGGAAGTCCTTGAATGTGAGACATCGAATGCTGCGTGGCTTGCCTTAGAATCCGCATATGGCGATGATTCCCCCTCTCGCGAATTGGCAACTCGAGACTTATTGGAAAAACTAACCAAGGGTCCCAACTCAGTGCGTGAATACGGCAAGCAATTTAAGTCCTACTGTGATACATTAGCTGCCATGAACAAGCCTCTAGATGAAACACATAAATCACATTGGTTCATCAAAGGTTTAGGGTCTTCTTTTACCCCATTTGCAGCAGCCCAAATGGCTCAACGAACGCTGCCCAAATTTCGTGATCTCCTAATTGCTGCCGAGGGGTATGAAATGCTTCTCAAGTCCATGGAAGTTGCACCATCTCCTACCATGCCCGCTGCTGCATTTTATTCTAATAAGGCTTCTACTTCACGTGGCCGTGGTTTTTCTGGTAACGGCTCTGGAAATCGTGGTCGAAATAATGATTACAACAACCGTGGCAATCATCACTCAGGCAGCAGTCGTGGACGCGGTCGAAATCGTTCATACACACCTAAATGCCAAATTTGTAAAGAATTTGGTCACTTTGCAGACAAGTGTAGCAACCGATACAATCAAGACGATTCAGCACACATCGCTGAAGCCTTTGCTGCCCAGTGTAATGTTTCCCCGACTGAAAATGCGTCCGATTGGTATCTGGATACCGGAGCTTCTGCCCACATGACTTCTTCTATCAACAACTTGGAAACTGCCCAACCTTACTCTGGTAATGACAGAGTTATTGTTGGTAATGGTGATGCTTTACCTATTTCTCATATTGGATCTCGTACTCTGTCTGATTCCCTTAAACTGTTGCAAGTCTTGGTAGTTCCTAGTTTAACTAAAAATCTTGTGTCCATTAGCAAACTTACCCATGACTATCCTGTTAATGTTCTCTTCACTGATACTTCATTTCAAATTCAGACTCGGGACACAGGGCTTCCACTAGCAACAGGGAGACATGAACGTGGTCTTTATCTGCTGGAGCATGGTCAAGCTGCTTTTATTTCAGTTTTAAATTATAAGAAATTACGGGGTTCCTTTGCATTGTGGCATTCCCGGTTAGGTCATGTTAATTTTGACATTATTAAACTATTGAACAATAGTGGAAAGTTATATTTAACATCTGTTTTACCAAATCCTTCACTGTGTGCACCTTGTCAGATGGCTAAAAGTAAAAGATTATCATTCTCGCTTGATTATAAACGTTGTGCAAGTGTTTTGGATACAATTCATTGTGATCTTTGGGGTCCCTCGCCAGTTACCTCTTCATCTGGGTACCGTTATTATGTGATATTTGTTGACGATTTCTCACGTTTTACCTGGTTCTACCCGTTGCATTTAAAATCAGACTTTGTTAATGTTTTTGTGCAATTCAAGAAGCTTGTGGAAAATCAATTTGACAAGACAATTAAAAATTTCCACAGTGACGGAGGCACAGAATTTACTAACTCGCGTCTTCGGGAAATTTTTCAGTCATCCGGAATTCATCACTCCATGTCTTGCCCTTACACTCCGGCACAAAATGGTCGTGCAGAACGCAAACATCGACACATCACCGAAACAGGGCTTGCTATGTTATTTCATTCTCATGTGCCTACACATTTTTGGGTTGAGGCTTTTAGCAGCGCCACTTATATCATAAATCGTCTACCATCTGCTGTATTGAGTAACAAATCACCATATGAACTGCTTTTTGGGTCTTCTCCGAACTATGGAAACTTTCATCCGTTCGGTTGCCGAGTTTTTCCATGTCTCCGAGATTACGCGCCACATAAACTAGCTCCACGCAGTTCTCCTTGCATTTTTCTCGGATATAGTTCTTTTCATAAGGGGTTTCGTTGCCTGGATCCTCAAAACTCGCGTATATATATTACTAGGCATGCTCAATTTGATGAATTATATTTTCCACTTGCAGGGGGAACATCATCTCTATCTCCAGCTGAATTAGACTTCTCTAATTTTGACGAGCAAAATCCTTCACCACTGCCGATTCAACCACCACTCGCTTCGTCAACACAGTCTACTACACCAGCCCATATGCAAACTTCATGTCGACTTTGTCCAACAATGTCGCCTGATGTTTCGGAACCTAGTATCACGCAACACCCCTCTGCATCTTCCTCACGTGTTTCTGATACTCTGGTACAGCCTGTACACCTTCCTACTGATGTGCCAGCCACTAATCTTCATCCTATGATAACGCGAGCTCGTGCCGGTATTCATAAACCGAAACATTTTGTGGATTTTACTGCAGTTTCATCTCCTCTTATTTCATCACTATTAGCAACAACAGAACCTAAAGGCTATAAGTCTGCTTCCAAACATCCTAAATGGGTTGCTGCAATGAATGATGAAATATCGGCTCTTCGTACTAATCATACTTGGGATCTTGTTCCCCGACCTCCTGATACGAACATTGTGGGATCCAAATGGGTTTTTCGGACAAAATATCTTTCTGATGGGTCCATTGATCGTCATAAAGCCCGCCTAGTAGCTCAAGGTTTCACTCAACTTCCTGGCTTTGATTACCATCACACATTTAGTCCGGTAGTCAAAGCATCTACAGTGCGTGTGGTTCTATCCTTGGCCGTTATGAAAAATTGGCCTTTGCACCAACTCGATGTAAAGAACGCATTTCTCAACGGAAATCTCTCTGAAACCGTTTTCATGGAGCAACCGCCCGGCTTTATTAATCCACAGTTTCCCACACATGTTTGTCGACTTAAAAAGGCGCTTTATGGCTTGAAACAAGCACCACGAGCCTGGTTTCAACGTCTTAGTTCCTTTCTTGTTAGCCTCGGGTTTGTGTGTAGTCGAGCCGACACTTCCCTATTTGTGTTGCACAAGGGAGCACTTCTAGTCTACCTACTTGTCTACGTTGACGATATTATCCTGACAGGAAGTGATCCGTTAATACTTCGAAAACTTACCAGTCGCATGCATGAAGAGTTTTCTATAAAAGATCTTGGCAAGCTAAATTATTTTCTTGGGCTAGAAGTTGCGTATAACGAGCATGGTCTTTTCTTGAGTCAATTGAAATATGCTCGCGATATTTTACTTCGTGCTAAAATGTTGGATGCAAAGCCTGTCTCTACTCCTCTAGCTGCTGACTCCTATCTTGGTAGTGCTGGTGAACCTTTTTCGGATCCAACTCTTTACCGTTCTCTAGTCGGTTCTCTTCAATACCTAACGATCACTCGTCCGGACCTTGCGTATGCAGTCAACTCTGTTAGCCAATATTTGCAGGCTCCTACGACTGCTCATTTTAATGCAGTGAAGCGCATTCTTCGTTATGTGAAAGCAACAGTCTCTTTCGGCCTATCATTTACCCGCGGTTCCCTTCCGACTGTGCTTGGATATTCCGATGCAGATTGGGCTCGATGCATCGAAACACGTCGCTCCACCTATGGCTATTCCGTCTTCCTTGGCAATAACCTCGTTTCATGGAGTGCCAAAAAGCAGCCAACAGTTTCTCGTTCCAGCTGTGAGTCCGAGTACCGTGCTATGGCAAATGCTTCTGCGGAGCTTGTTTGGATTACTTATTTATTGAGAGACCTAAAGGTTATTTCACCTCGACCTCCGATTCTTCTATGTGACAACAGTAGCGCTATTTTTCTCAGTCAAAATCCGGTGGCTCACAAACGAGCAAAGCACATTGATATCGACTATCACTTCGTTCGCGAATTAGTTACCTCTCAGAAGCTTTCTACTCAGTTTGTTCCTTCGCATCTTCAAGTGGCTGACATTTTCACGAAAAGCTTACGACGACCCTTGTTTGAGTTCTTCCGAGACAAGCTTCACGTTGGTTTAAACCCCACGCTTTGCTTGAAGGGGGGTAATAAATGTGATTCACAAGTCACCTCACCTAACTCCCATATTATTAGCAATTAGTTAGACTTCCTTATCTCTTCCCTGTATATCTCTTTTGTATATCTTTTCTATATTTATCCTCTCTGTACATGTCTATATATAGTGAAATACAAGTCTCTCACAATGCGTGGTGAGTAATATCTTTCCTCACAACAACTTACATATAACATTGAAAGGAGTGAAATGATATTTATACTAAACTCTATTCTTTTACTTGATTGAACTTTTTGTCACATGACAACAAAAACTTGGAATCTTATATGATTCCATTCTATTCCACGTTTCCATCATACCAAACGCCTCCTATAAATGTGTTTTTAAACGCACCGAATAAACACCCTGTTTTAAATGCAATTTGTAGTGTTTTGGTCCAGTGAAGACCGATTGAAGTTTAAAAAATAAACAAAGGGAGATTTAAATAGAGTTGTATTTATCCTCATGGTAGTTGCTTCATTATTATAATTTTTTAATTTTTTTATCTTCAAATTTCAAATAGTTAGTGGATATATTTATTTTGAATTTGATGAATGTTAGTGATTTGTCACCAATATGATTTAAATGTAACAAGATAAACTTGTTAACCAAAATAATCTTATTATATATTGTACACGTTTAAATGGTGCGGAGTGCAAACTTGTTCAAGATTTTTTAAGATTAATCACCGGGGGTCTGGGCCCCCGGTACCGGGTTTCAGGGGCGGCAGGCCTGGTGGCGGGGTCCAAGGTTTTTGACCCGGATTTTGACCCGTTTTTGAAATCCCGTTAAGGAGAGACATTCTTGATTCGTTTTTCTGAGTTTTATTCGATTGAGGTTTCGTGAGTACCATCGAAATACTTCAATCTGAAAATGTTCTTCACGACTCTCAGATTTTCAAGTAGTTGAAACCCGTTTTCTAAAATGAAAGTAACAAATTCAACAGAAACTATCTTTCAAATTGTTTTTGAATCCAAATATGTGTCCATTTGAATTCAGTAAGTTAATGTAAAGTTGAAAAGTGTGTCAATGAATGCATTGAATGCAATGATTGTCTGTCTATGGATGGATTATAAGTTTGATGAATGTATGAAACATATAAGTTTGATCATGATTATGCGATGTTTTTTTTTTTCTTATGAATTTATATAACGAAATAATATGTTTTATGTAATAACGTTTGAACTTTTTATCAATTTATGCACCCATATTCGAATTTGTTACAAATTTATGCAACAAAATAATTTTGACATATTTTTATATAATAAGGTTTAAACTTTTATCAATTTATATGGTCGTATTTGAATTTTTATGCATCAATCTATCTATACTATATAAAATAAGAAAACCTCTTGGAGTTTCTGGACCATTGGATGGAAAGAAATCAAACTCATAATTATTTATGAAATGTCTCTTATACCCTTACTTAAAATCAATAATTATACCTATGCCATATTTTTAAATTCATTTCCAAATTTACTACCTTAACTTAATTACATTAAATTTTGATTTTAATTTTTTCATTAATGAATTAATATTAAATTAATATTTACCTAAAATAAATATGTGTCATTATTGTCCTTAATGATCATAGTTAAATTCAAATGTAAAACTTTGGATTTAAATGTAGAAGTGTAGTAAAGAAAGTTAAAAATTTTTGTTAATTATTTTGCTAACAACATTTAAAATTTAATTGATAAAACTTCAATTGTGAATATTATAAATTTTGATTGTTGATTTTCAGATATTCCATTTTTATATTTTATCATTTTCAAAATATATACACATTCACATAATTGAAGTTTTTTGTTTCTTACATTGATATTTCATATTTGAAGTTAATAAAAATTAGAAGAGACATTTTTTACAAGCACATATTATTTGTTTTTAATAATACAATAAAATAATTTTTTTATTTAATATCAAACAACTAAGTATTTTTTTATCTTTAATTTAACCAGCTTTCAAATTTTTTTATTTTAATTATATATAAATTTTATAATAATTTATTAAAATATAAAAAAATATGTATTTTCTAAATCAACCCATGTAATACATGAGTTGATTACCCTATATATTATAATAAAACAAAACAATTCATGTCATATGTCACTTCTACAATACAAGAAATTTTTTGTTTTTCCACATCTTTTTCCAAATTTAACACATTAACTTAATTGCATTAAATTTTGACTTTATTTTTTTTCATTAATCAATTAGTAATAAATTAGATTTTGTAACATTTAAAATTAATGTTTACCTAAAATAAATATCTATCATTATTATCCATAATAATCATAATTAGATCCAAATGTAAAATTTGAATTAGTTGTGGAATTAATTATTATTATGTATAATAAAGGAAAACATCATATGTCACGTGTCACTTCTACGTTTACGAAAAAGATAATTACAACTTATGAAAAATAAAAGATAAATACATTTTAATATTTTTATAAAAGATAAATATAGTCTATTTTTAATTTGTAAATAATAAAAAATAAACATAATTATTATTTTTATATGTTTTTATTTTTACTCATATACATTTTATATAAATAAATTTAATTAAAAATATCTACGTAATACGTGGGTTATAAACTAGTTTACTTAAAAAGAGATAATCATGTAGCGTAGTATTTGATTTTCTATCATGTCTTGTATATTATTATAAAAATGTCATACACCGTCAAAAAAATATAAATTTATTACATAAATAGTGTTTAACGCAATAAATGAATGATCTAATAATTTATAATAGAGTTAATTACAGAAATGAAACATGTGCTTTGATCAAAATTATAGAACTGGTTCCTACATTTTACTTATTACAATTTTGGTCTCTACTTTTACTGTTTCATTTCGGTTCTGGTCCTTCCTCTGCTAAGTCCATATAACATTCAAATAGTAATTATATGCAATTCCTAGGATAATCATAGTCAAGAAAATCATTGCGTAATTCATACATAAGTAAATCAACGTAATTAAACAACAATATGTATCTTGCACTAAATGTGCCACATTGTCATGTCTACGCTTGCTGTTAAATCATAAGATTAATTACAATTTGCTACCTGAATCCCAATGATGCTTCATAATCGACTGTGATCAAAAGCCAATTCAACTGCACGGCCATGGCGACCACGACCCCATGAAAGTGACCCGTGATTCCTTGGGGAATTCTTGGAGTCTGATCTCCGCCAACGACCCTTTGATCTCAAACCGTGCTGAGTCATCACAACCGCAAAGCTTAACCAGTCTGTTTTCTTTGTTCAATTTTTGTTTAGGTATTAATAAGATATGTATGTGTGTTAGTGAAGGTTCTTAAGTCCAGTTAGAAGTCGTCTGCGTAATTATTGGGTGGTTTAGCATTAGTGTTTGGCATTCAAATATTAAAGCAACAATAATAGTGCATTAAGGGCATACACGACGTAATTAGTTATAATCAACAAATCATTGAGTAAACAAGTACTTGACCTTAATCGAGACACTTGTTGACTTATAGCTTATTGTGCAATTATTAAACTACTGTTAATCCAATTCGTCTTTTGTTACATGTTTGTGCACTTAATTTCATACTATGACATGTTTCTTCATATGGTGAAGCATTGCTTTTGGCGTTCATGGCTTATATCAGCACACACACGTGATATCCAACATATGGGATCACACTGGTAGCTCCAATTTACAACAAATGTCACTCGGGATTATTTGTTGATCCTGAGTTGTTGGTAGTGTATAGCTTGTGCACTAAACTCAGACTTAGTGTCTCATTGCTTGGCTCCAATGATTGCTTCTTTGCTTGATTACTTACAAACATTGTGTATTGCTTACATGTTATATTCAGAAATAGTCTAAAAAGCCACTAAGCAAAATCTTACACAGTTTAATGGTTTAAACTTTACAGGAAAAAGGAATAAGTAAAAGTGTAGCAAGATCTTCATCTCGAGTTTGAGGGTTCTATTCCTGTAGAAGCTAGTTTCATATCATAGGGATACTCACAGTTGTTAAACTTTATTTGGGGTTATGATTATGCTATGGAGATTTGTAATGACTTTGATGTAACAACTTAGTTTAACTATTATATTTAGCACATTAGGGTATGACTCATGTTTAATTAGTATGTATGCAGGATTTATGCACTATCTTATGTATAAGGATGAGCACTTGGACCAAACCGGTCTGAATCGAAAAAAACCGAAAACCGTAATTTGGGATAAAAGAAAACCGAAAACCGGCCCAATATTTGTAATACTGGTTTGGTCCGGTCCAGTTTTTTGGTTTTCGGACTGGTTGGATGTGACACCCTAGCCACATTAATCACAATTACAAAACACCAGGATTAATCACCAAACATAAATTACATAATGATCTGCATACTTAAATTACAGTACGGAAGCATAAAAGTACATAAATAAAATAATACAACTATTTGTCAAACACCCTGCGGCGCTACAAGGTTCCAAAACTAAGTCTACATACTCAATAACATAAAATCACCCCAAATTTATTACAACAACATTCCATAAATCTGTTACCAAAATAAACAGTAGATATCTTCAACCACTTCAACAGACGACCTAGCTAGAAGGTCCCGTAGCAGATTTCCTTTCTCCTGTAAAAATTAAACAACTGAGGGGTAAGCGAGTGCTTAGTGAATACACAGATTTACGCATTTTATAAATCCTTAAGAAGCCCACAAGAGTACACCGACGACACACGTCGTGCACTCTCCACGTACACAAAGTACGAAACACATGAGCCGTTGCTCCTACGAGCCCAAAGCTCGGTATATAACCCAACCATCTGAGACAGACATACCATCGGGGATGACTTACTACCTACCAGAACCTCGGAGGGATCAGCTCCGGGTCATATAGCATAGTAACATCGGAGTAATAGATGCGACCCGCCGGTCCATCGTTAGATGCACAACAAAAGAACGGAATGCAACAAGTATGAATGTGCATCTATATCTACGCAAGTTAGTAGAATTCCAAACGATAATGAAGCAACATGTCTCAGCAGGCAATAACTAACATAAAGCAGATATAAACATGCGAAATCATATGTACTCACAGTGGGTGCGTTATTAAACTTTAACCAATATTATTTCTCCTCGGGCTTTCAACCGGATCACAAAGTACCCCACTGTGGGTTAAACAACACCACAAGGTACCTGTTACATTTTCATATGGAAAACATATCATCATTATATGTTCTTTAACAAATTAGCATCAATTTGTACAAATAAAAGTGTTATAACATTCGGGACCGTCATCCGAAGCTCACATTTAAATCTCATCATTCGAGGTGTTATTATTCCCAGTTAACCCTTCATTATATGTCTTAATATAATAGCAACAATATCTCAAAAGTGTAATTAATTAACCATAAATTCGGGTCCTTAATAACCCATCCGAATTACACATGTACAGCATAGAACTCGCCGAGTTGGCTCATTGAACTCGCCGAGTCCAGGTCCGAAGTTCGGACCCTCGACCGGATTTCGGACCCATCCGAATTACTTTGACCCATCCGAATTCGGGTCATATCCGAGTTCGATTCTTTTTCAAGTTCGGTTCCATCTAAGTTCGGTTCACATCCGAATTCGGGTCCCAACCGAATTCGGATCCATCACTTATGAATTTTTGAAGATTTGTTCAGGTGTTCTTGGGAACTCGTCGAGTTCATCAGCAGTTTTGCAGGTCGCAGCTACGGGTTTTGCACTAAAATTTCCAAAAACTCAAATCTAACAACATGCAATCCATAATAATATTATATTAACATATATTGATTGTTTCTACATCATTTTCCATAACATTAACACTCAAATTCGTCCAGATTGGACCAAAAATGAGGAAAAACCTCAAGAACACAAAAACTTCATAAAATTCAGATTTATTACCTTTTTGGACGAAATAAGTGACGATTCTTATTTCTGAACCTTCAATGATGTTCCAGAAATGATTTCCCACTGATTTAACATACATGCATCAACATTTTTTCTCAGATTAAAATCTGAATTTATGCATCTTTTCTCTCCAAAATACAACCTCAAGCTTTAAAATAGATTTCTTACCTTAAATCCAATCGACTCTTGTTAATATTCAGATGTAATCCACAAATTTGATTCCACAAATTCAAATTTCAGCAGAGATTTTAGAGAGAGATTGAGAGCTTCTTAGGGTGCGTTTGGTACAGAGAAAAGAAATGAGGAGAAATGAAAATGGAAATATTGGAGAAATGGAATTGGGGAGAAATGGAATTGGATGGAGAATTGAAATTATGTATCTTGTTTGGTATCAACAGAGAAATAAAGAGGAGAAATGATGGCTCAGGTGGGGTAGAGACACAAGACAATCAATTCTCACTATTTCTCTACCAAATGGAGAGAATTGCATTTCTCCATATTTAGCCTTCAAACAATTCCCAGAGAATTCAATTCTCCGCCCAAAAATTGAGAGTATTTCTCCCAAACAAGAGAAATCACAATTCTCTCTCCTCAAATCTCTCTACCAAACACCCCCTTAGAGTTGAAATAGTGAAATGAACAAATGAAAGACCAAGAGTCTTTTTATTTCCCAAGTTTCGGCTATTGGCACATTTAGCCCCTCAACTTATCTGATCCCACTAAATACTGATTTTTATCATAATTTTCATCATCACTAACTTTTTAAACAATTATACTTAATAACCAAAAATTAAAATTCTCAAACTTCTTAATTTCATAAAATAGCAACCAACTTCCAAGTATCCAGATACATAATCATTTTCGTAATCCAACTTAATTATACAAATTACAACATATTCAATTAATTAATCTAAATTACAATAATTTAGATATGAGGATGTTACAGCATGGGCTCCACCACGCTCAAACTTCGTCCTCGAAGTTACTCGGATCCAAACAGTTGTGGATATTTCTTCAACATCTCAGACTTTGCTTCCCAGGTATGATTCGCTCCCTTATGATGCTTCCATCGTATAAGCACCATCTCTATCTCCTTGCTTCTTAATTTCTTCACTTTAGTATCCAACACACATTCCGGCTCCTCCACGTATCGAAGCCTTTCATCAATCTGCAGTTCTGTGTGATCAGCCCAATCCTCATTGCCAGTAGTAAAAGACTTCCTAAGATTCCCAACATGAAACACCGGATGTATGCCCGACATCTCTTCAGGCAATTCCAAACGGTATGACTGATTACCCACTTTCTCTGAAATCTTGAACGGCCCAACAAATCTCGGGGCTAACTTTCCTCTTTTAACAAAACGCGTAACACCTCTCATAGGTGATACTTTCAAATAAACCCAGCCATTTATCTTAAAGCTGATTGGTTTGTGCCTCCTGTTGTAATAACTTTTCTGACGATCCTGGGCCGCTTTCATATTCTGTCTAATCAGCTGTATCTTCTCGTTTGTCTCCTGTAACAATGCCGGCCCAGCAATCGGCGTTTCTCCAGTTTCTCTCCAGCACGTAGGAGTCCTACACCTTCTCCCATATAAGGCCTCAAAAGGTGCCTTCTTAATCGTCGCGTGATAACTGTTGTCGTACGAGAACTCTGTCAGTGGCAAATGATCGTCCTAATTACCACCGAGATCCAAGATACACGACCGCATCGTATCTTCAAGTGTCAGGATAGTCCTTTCACTTTGGCCATCAGTTTGGGGATGATAAGCCGTGCTCATAGCGATCCTCGTTCCCAACCCTTCTTGCAAAGCCGACCAGAAGTTCGAAGTAAATCGGCTGTCCCTATCCGATACAATAGACTTAGGCACTCCATGTCTAGCAACGATCTCGACCATATAAATCTGTGTTAACTTTTCCGAAGAATAATTCTCTCTTATCGGAATAAAGTGTGCGGACTTAGTTAACCTATCAACTATCACCAAAACTGCATCGTGTTGACGCCTAGTCTTCGGCAGTTTCGTAACAAAGTCCATAGTTATGTGTTCCCACTTCCATTCCGGAATGGGAAGCGGTTGTAGACTGCCATATGGTTGCTGGTGTTCGGCTTTCACAAGCCGGCAAGTCCTGCATATCTCCACATACTGACCAATATCCTTCTTTAATCCCGGCCACCAAAAATCTGCTTTCAGCTCATCTTTGTACTTCCAGGATGTACAGAAAACTTAGATTGATGTGCCTCTTCGATGATCACCTTTCTCATACCACCAAATTTTGGCACCCAAATCCTCCCATATATACCTTTCAATCCCGACTCGCTCGTTTCCATATTCTATATTTGTACCCTTATATCCTCATCATTAACTTTTTCGTCTTTCAAGGCTTCCTCTTGAGCGGCCTTAACATCATTTATAATCGTAGATGTTAGCATAGTAGACGTCATCATATAGCAATAATCCTTAGAGTAAGATTTGAGACTCAAAGCATCGGCTACCACATTAGCCTTACCAGGATGGTACAATATTTCGCAATCGTAATCCTTGATAAGTTCCATAGATCGTCTTTGCCTCATATTAAGTTCTTTCTGACTGAAGATATACTTCAAGCTCTTATGGTCCGTGTATAATTGACACTTAGTTCCATACAGATAGTGTCTCCACAATTTCAACGCAAAAGTAACTGCTGTCAACTCAAGATCATGAGTTGAGTAATTCTTCTCATGCTGCTTAAGCTGTCTCGAGGCGTATGCTATAACTTTTCCCCGCTGCATCAGTACAGCACCTAACCCCAACCTCGAAGCATCTGTGTACAACACAAAATCCTCATTGCCCTCCGGTAGAGCAAGTATCAGTGCTTCACTTAGCGTTTTCTTCAAGATCTCAAATGCTTCTTGCTGCACAGTTTCCCATACGAACGGTGCATTCTTCTTCGTTAATGCAGTCAAAGGAACTGCAATATTAGAAAAATCCTTTATAAACCTCCGATAGTATCCCGCTAACCCAAGAAAACTTCTAACCTCTGTAGCTGAATGAGGCGGCTCCCAATTCTTTATGGCTTCGACCTTAGCTGGATCTACAGAAATCCCAGCTCCAGATATAACATGTCCCAAAAACTGAATTTGTTGCAGCCAAAACTCACATTTTGAGAATTTGGCATACAACTTTTCTTTTTTTTAACAATTCCAATAACTCTGCTAGATGAACGGCATGCTCGGCTTCAGTCTTGGAATACACCAAAGTGTCGTCAATGAACACAATCACCAACTTATCTAGCATCGAATCTGCAAACTCTGTTCATTAGATCCATAAAAATAGCCGGGGCATTGGTTAACCCGAAAGGCATGACCAGAAACTCGTAATGCCCACACCGAGTTCTGAATGCTGTCTTAGGCACATCTTCCTCTCGAACTTTCAGCTGATGGTATCCCGACCTCAAGTCAATCTTAGAAAACACACTTGCCCCATGTAACTGATCAAACAAGTCATCTATCCTCGACAACGGATACTTGTTCTTAATTGTCAACTTATTTAGCTCCCGGTAATCAATGCACATCCTCATGGTGCCATCTTCCTTCTTAACAAATAATACCGGAGCTCCCCACGGCGATGAACTCGGTCGAATGATGCCCTTATCCAACAACTCCTGGAATTGTTTCATGATTTCTTGCATCTCGGTAGGAGCAAGGCGATACGGAGAACGAGCTACCGGTGCAGCTCCAGGGATCAGATCAATACGAAATTCCACTTGTCTCTCAGGCGGCACGCCAAACAAGTCTTCCGGAAACACATCCGGGAATTGTGATACAACAGGCACATCGGCCACAGTCTTCTTCTCAGCCTTAGCATCAATAGCATATGCTAAGTAGGCGTCACACCCCTTTGCAACAAGCTTTCGGGCTTTCGCAATGGTCAACAGACACAGATCCCCACTTCTCCTATCCCATATATACAAATCTCACGCCCCTCCGGAGTAGTTATCTTTATCATACGCTTCTTACACACTATATGAGCTTCATTTTCGATCAACCAGTCCATTCCGACTATCACATCAAACTCATTGAATGCTATCGGAATCAGATCCAAATGGAAGACTACATCTTCAATCACTAATGTGCAGTTACGGTATACATGATCTACTTTGACTAGAGTGTTGCTAGCAGTTTCTATGTCAAGTATAGTAGACAACTTAGACAGTGGCATGGCAAATCGTTGTGCAAAAACAGTAGACACAAAAGAGCTATTGGCACCCGAGTCAAATAACACTCTTGCAGGCAAAGAGTTGACGATAATCATACCAGTAACCACCTCCGGGTTTTCCCTAGCCTCTTCCGCCGTTATCTGAAATGCACGAGCCGATGCCCTTTGTGGCTGGTTCCTGCGGTTGACTGAACCACCACTAGATCCCCCTGATGATCGGGTCGAAGATGGAGCAGCAGCAACTGGATCATTCTTTCTGCAATTCCTACTGTAATGCCCCATACACCACACTTATGGCAAGCATCAGCTTTCCTTGGGCACTCATTCTGAAAATGACCCAACTCTCCACAGCAAAAGCAAGCGCGTCCGTTAGTGCACTTGCCAAAATGTTCCAAGTGACACTTATTACAATATCGCGGCTCGGTGTTGATGGAGTAGGCACGAGCACGACCAGAAGACCCAGATGGTCGATGATAAGATTGTTGAGGCGAATACTGCGATGAATGAGCAGAACCAGAATATCCCCCTTCACGTTGGCGCTTCGGCGGTGACGGCTGTGTTGGATTAGTAGCAGCAGCAGCAGACCCAATCGAATATCCCGACATGATAAGAATCTGTTATACATTTCTGGCAGCCTCAAGTAAGCCAGCAAAAGTAGTGTAGCGCATGTTGCTCATAACTCTTATGATCTCTATATCCAAACCAGCCTCGAACCTGGTTACTTTCCTCTCTTCGGTATCAACTTGATGAGGCGCAAGAAAACTCAGCCTCGTGAATTCCACAGCATACTGGGACACAGTCTTAGTCCCCTACATCAATGCCATAAACTTCGCCTCCAGTCTTAGGCGCTCATCAACCGGACAGTACTGCTGAGTGAATAAGTCAGTGAACTCAGCCCAAGTCATAACAGTCACTTTTTCCAAGTTTAATGCGTTAACCATGGAATTCCACCACATAATCGCATCGTTGGTGAACATAGCAGTAGCATACCGAACCATGTCCTTCTCAGCACAATCGCTGATTCGGAATGTCCGTTCGGTTGCTGTTATCCATTCTAGTGCGGCAACAGCATCACCCAGTACATTAAATTCTACAGCACCATTTCCCTTAAAGTCCTTGAATCGACAACCTTCGGGTTTGTTAGATGACCAAGTGTTTTCATCTTGTTCATCATTGTTGCCTCCCTCTTTTTCCTTATTCTTTCTCTTGTCTTCTCTTCTCTTAGCTTCGGCCTCATCTCGAGCCCGAAACTAATCTTGAATCATCTGATTTTGCTCAGCCATCATGGCTAGCATCATTTCTCTGGTTTCTTCAGGTGTCATTCCTCCTCCAGACATGTTCTGAAATATAAAACATATAACTTATTTAGTAACATGTCATTCACTTAAAGACACCACTCATTGTCCCGTATAACAGTCAACTTCTTATGATTACTAGATCGTAACCTATCTTAGATCAGATCATTACTTAAAATTACTACATATCATCACTTAATGTTTCAGACCAAGACCTCATGGACACTTGAATCTCAAACTACTGCTCTGATACCATCTCATGTGACACCCTTGCCACATTAATCACAATTACAAAACACCAGGATTAATCACCAAACATAAATTACATAATGATCTGCATACTTAAATTATAGTACGGAAGCATAAAAGTACATAAATAAAATAATACAACTATTTGTCAAACACCCTACGGTGCTACAAGGTTCCAAAACTAAGTCTACATACTCAATAGCATAACATCACCCCAAATTTATTACAACAACATTCCATAAATCTGTTACCAAAATAAACAGTAGATATCTTCAACCACTTCAACAGACGACCTAGCTAGAAGGTCCCGCAGCAGATTTCCCTTTTCCTGTAAAAATTAAACAACTGAGGGGTAAGCGAGTGCTTAGTGAATACACAGATTTACGCATTTTATAAATCCTTATGAAGCCCACAAGAGTACACCGACGACACACGTCGTGCACTCTCCACGTACACAAAGTACGACACACATGAGCCGTCGCTCCTACGAGCCCAAAGTCGGTATATAACCCAACCATCTAAGACAGACATAACATCGGGGATGACTTACTGCCTACCAGAACCTCGGAGGGATCAGCTCCGGGTCATATAGCACAGTAACATCGGAGTAACAGATGCGACCCGCCGGTCCATCATTAGATGCACAACAAAAGAACGGACATGCAACAAGTATGAATGTGCATCTATATCTACGCAAGTTAGTAGAATTCCAAACGATAATGAAGCAACATGTCTCAGCAGGCAATAGCTAACATAAAACAGATTTAAACATGCGAAATCATATGTACTCACAGTGGGTACGCTTTTAAACATTAACCAATATTATTTCTCCTCGGGCTTTCAACCGGATCACAAAGTACCCCACTGTGGGTTAAACAACACCACAAAGGACCTGTTACATTTTCATATGGAAAACATATCATCATTATATGTTCTTTAACAAATTAGCATCAATTTGTACAAATAAAAGTGTTACAACATTCGGGACCGTCATCCGAAGCTCACATTTAAATCTCATCATTCGAGGTGTTATTATTCCCAGTTAACCCTTCATTATATGTCTTAATATTATAGCAACTATATCTCAAAAGTGTAATTAATTAACCATAAATTCGGGTCCTTAATAACCCATCCGAATTACACATGTACATCATAGAACTCGCCGAGTTGGCTCATTGAACTCGCCGAGTGCAGGTCCGAAGTTCGGACCCTCGACCGGATTTCGGACCCATCCGAATTACTTTGACCCATCCGAATTCGGGTCATATCCGAGTTCGATTCTTTTTCAAGTTCGGTTCCATCTAAGTTCGGTTCACATCCGAATTCGGGTCCCAACCGAATTCGGATCCATCACTTATGAATTTTTGAAGATTTGTTCAAGTGTTCTTGGGAACTCGCCGAGTTCACCAGTAGTTTTGCAGGTCACAGCTACGGGTTTTGCACTAAAATTTCCAAAAACTCAAATCTAACAACATGCAATCCATAATAATATTATATTAGCATATATTGATTGTTTCTACATCATTTTCCATAACATTAACACTCAAATTCGTCCAGATTGGACCAAAATTGAGGAAAAACCTCAAGAACACAAAAACTTCATAAAATTCAGATTTATTACCTTTTTGGACGAATTAAGTGACGATTCTTGTTTCTGAACCTCCAATGATGTTCCAGAAATGATTTCCCACTGATTTAACATACATGCATCAACATTTTTTCTCATATTAAAATCCGAATTTAAGCATCTTTTCTCTCCAAAATACAACCTCAAGCTTTAAAATAAATTTCTTAACTTAAATCCAATCGATTCTTGTTAATATTCAGATGTAATCCACGAATTTGATTCCACAAATTCGAATTTCAGCAGAGATTTTAGAGAGAGATTGAGAGCTTCTTAGAGTTGAAATGTTGAAATGAACAAATGAAAGACCAAGAGTCTTTTTATTTCCCAAGTTTCGGCTATTGGCACATTTAGCACCTCAACTTATCTGATCCCACTAAATACTGATTTTCTTCATAATTTTTATCATTACTAACTTTTTAAACAATTATACTTAATAACTAAAAATTAAAATTCTCAACTTCTTACTCATAAAATAGCAACCAACTTCCAAATATCCAGATACATAATCATTTTCGTAATCCAACTTAATTATACAAATTACAACATATTCAACTTATTAATCTAAATTACAATAATTTAGATCTGAGGATGTTACATTGGAACTGGTACAAGTTTTATAGATGTTTTATTGTTTTGTTTATCTTTCTTCCTCAACTCTTTCTATTTGTGAAATTATCAAGTTTATCACATTTTGTTTGAACAAAATAAAAGATCAAACATATTTATCTCTATAGTATTATTACAAAAAAATATCACCGTTAAAAAAACTTTTACGTGAAAAAAATATTTACGAATGAGCTCAATAACTATTACATAGACTTTTTATATGATTCAGAAATAATATTGAAAAATTTGTTCCTTTATGGTCTACAAAAAATAACAATATAAAATAAACTTTAAAATTGATAACATAAAGTTTAAATTCTGGTTTGGGCCGTGTTAAAAGCAGAAAACCGGTGGACCGAACCTGGAAAACCGAAAATAGTGATTTTAAAGAAACCGAAACCAGAGCAATTTCATTAATTTTTTTGGTTCGGGGCGGTTTCGGGTTTTTATTGGTCTGGACCGGTTTTTCTGGTCCAAATGTTCATCCCTATTTATGTATTATACTAGTTTATAAACTCATGTATTGTAGAGATAACTTTAATATATTTGATTTCTTAAAAGTACATTAACTTATAATTAAGAATTATTATTTAAACTTGTATTACTAACAATATTTAATATATTTTGTTATAATTAATTATGTATAAAATCATTTAAACAAAAATAATAATCATTAAGAACATTTAAGTTTATTATTAGAATTGTTGAAATTGTTATAATTATTAATAAAATAATCTTTTAAATAATGTTTGTTGTGATTTTATGAAATTTAAGTATCACAATAAACTTATTTTTAAAAGAATTTGATTTAAAATTTTTAATTAATCTTGACATACTAATTAACAAGTTAGTAGAGGATGCCACTCGACATCATGAGAAGAGTACAAATGTCAATTTATTTACTATTTTAATAGTTGTTATAGATGTGTGGTGGTTTGCTAAATCTTGGGTGTTAATTATAGCGATAATTGCGCAAAAAAACCCCCAAATCAACGGGGGTTTAAATGATGTGTAATACATGACAACCGGTTTCAACAATTAAACTTTATTCCACGTATGTTATTTACCGGTCCACGTAGGATTAATAATCGGTTTAGCCGGAAAACCATTGATAAAACCTTGATTAACTGATTTTTAGTTAGTTCGGGGTTTTCTATGCAACGAAAAATGGTTTAGGGTTTAAATCACAAAAACCTGACAAGTTTGGGGTTATTTGCACAATTAATCCTTAATTATAATATCACCTATCAGCTAACAATCGTTGTACGTCGTCCTCTTCACCTGTCGTCGATTGATGTTGATCACAATTTTCCTCCTACTCAAATACTAGTTAATAGGAACTTAAAGATCTAGATGATGATAGAGATGACCATCGACTTCTAAAAGAACACCAATAGTTTCTTCCCTCTTACCATAAGTGCTACTTCCCACCATCGCCACTACCTCGCACTGCGTCATCGCCTTCGACTACATTATCGCATCCTACTGGTACCTTTTTTTAAAAAAAAAATAATACATCGCTTTGTAAACATATCCCCTGAGCCATCACCTCTGCTCTCCTCTTGAAATTCATACATCGACTTATTTTAAAATTAGGGTTCTTTGGTAGTGGTTGGTGACCGAATGATTTTTTCCACTTGGTCTTAGAAAGTCTCAATGTAATTGATTTTTCTACTGGATTTAATGGTGGAAGCAGTGGCTATGTTTAAGATGTTTATGTACAACACTATAAATTTTTGTGATTTACAGTTTCATATCAATCAAATAACAAATCAAGAACAATAACAATTCAGTAATCAAAACTAACCGAATGATTCAATAGCAGAGAATGTCGATTACAAAAGCTGAGAGAATAATTCCAAAGTCAGTAAACGTTTTCTTCCGTACAATAAAGGAAATGTCAGCGATCTCTCTTCTATTGAAAGTCAAACCTACTATTTATATACCTATTTCGAAACTATAGAAGAAATACAAAACAACCCCTAGACTTTGTTTTCCATCAATTAAAATACAATCTAACATTCTCCCCCTTGATGGAAAGAGCAAAGTCTTTAAATTGACAAACCCAACTTTTGTTCAAATCTTCTAATGCTTTTACGATCCGAGAGCCTCCATTCAATCTTTGAGATGAACTCAACCATGAGTCTTCGGTCATTCACAGATAGAGCTCCTTTCTTCGTCTTTCTCTTTTTATCAGCTGCAAGTTTTCCTTTTAAACCACTCAAAACTTTGTTCAGAGTCCCATCTGAAAATTTGTTCAGTTCTACACTTCTTAGCTTCTTATTTCTATCTCTGTACATAACTGCTGGATGCTTTACCATGATAACTTGGAATTCTTTCAATTCTCCAGCAAACTTGATATCTCTGTGAGGAGCTGTCATGTTGATCTTCCTCATACCTCGTTAACACCTATATGTAGATATTGCACTGACATCAATACCAATTTGGTATGCATGAAATGAAAAAGTGTCTTAAGTGCAAATCTGCAGTGTTCATTTCTTTTGTTTCTGCACAACTCATCAAATAGATCTTCAATGTCGACCAGGTGCATATTGAACATATCTGCTTCTGTGAACGTATAAGTGTTTCCATCAGCTCTAGTAACAGTGAACGTTGGATAGAAGATCTTAACAAATCTGTCCTTTTCTATTTTCACCAGATCAACTATCCTGAACTCACTCTTAACTTTCTCAACTTCTTGAGTCTTATTTCTCAGAAAGCTGGCATAATTGACCAGATGTGGCATGTTTGGCTCTAAAACTCTAAATAACTTGAGAAAAGAACATGGTGCTTGTTTCTTGCAAAATATTCGTTTTTCCAGAATATCTTCGATGTATGGCATCTTGTTCCTTTTTCTGATAAACTCTGCTGATCTATTCTCTGGAAGCTCAAGTTTCTTTACTTTCTTTTTGCTGATCTCATCTTTGTTCAACAATGTCAGCATGTCTTGAATTTCCCTTTGAACGACTTGTTGTGCTTCAAATCTGAGTCTATGTTGCTTTTGAGACTCATCTGCAAGCACATATTCATTGAAGAATCTTTCCATCACCTTAACCTCATTCGATTCAACTTTTTCTTGAACAACCACATTTTCCACTGGAAACTCTTCAATTTCTTCCTTAACTTGAATAACCACCTAAGGCTTTTCAACCGTTGGTGTCGATTCAGTATCTTTCAAGATCTCCTGAACTAATCCTTCCTCCTCTTCAATCCTTTCAGCTCTAAAATCAATATCAGTTAAAGTAATTACATCATCATCTTCAGAATGTATTCCTCTCTCACTTCTTCTACTCCTTGAATACTCAACTCATGATGCTTAACTTGAACATCTTCATCAGAATCAATATATTCTTCAAAATTATAAATATCAGACTGAATGTTCAAAGGAACTGGAACATCTTCATAAAGAATCAATCCCATCTCACTTTGTTCACCAGCCGATTCTTTTGTGCCCCGGCCTCTCTCTCTTCAACTTCAGCTTCTTTCTCTGGGTATGTTATCATCAAAACCCCAGGTGTAGTTTCATCAAGCTTTCTCCTCTTCTCCCCCTCATGAGGAGCATCATCGGAGTCCTCATCATGCTCATCATGTTTTTCTTTTGGATGAGGAAGTTTGAGCTTTACATGTTTCTTAAACTGCCGCAACTCTCTCTGATAAATTTCCCAAGGCAGTTATCACCGTGCTTTCCAAACTGATCATCCGCTCTCTCATTTCATCAAATTGTTCAAAGAAAAAGTCTTTCAACTCTTCCTTTAATTCTTTGATTGCTTGATTTGACTCAGATTGCTTCATCGATTCCTCTGCAACAGACTTACCCTTTAAAAACTTGTGAATGTTTGACATCTGTGCCATTACCTCAGACAACTGAGCAGATACATGTGTATTCACCCCAGCAACAGCTGCATTTAACGCTTGATTCAATGTTGATTCAGTTACAAAAGGGGATAGAGTCACCACTGGGTCACGTAGACTTCCAGTTGTCACGACAGTAGAACTTGTGAAAAGTACGTCTGTGTGGACTTTCACCCTCTTCAAGCGACGGAGCAACAAATGCTTCCGTTGCTGAGGATGTTCCAGTGGGAACACGAAGTTCAACCACACTGACTTCAACAGATGAAGTGGACTCGAGTGTCCTAGGCTGTATAGGATCTATACTCAGTGATTGAATTGATGTCGTACACTCGGGCAGCTGTGTACTTGTTTCAATATCCATCAAGTCCAAATGACTCTCGGATAGACTATATGGTTCATCCCGGTGCTCAATTGAAACAATCTCCTGTTGAGAGGAGACTGAGTGGATGGTTGGGTGTGCAGTCGTCAGTGGGATACTGACTTCTTCAATGCTAACTCTCATAGGAGAGCTAACAGCATATGTGGTTACACCCCGACTTTCTAGGTTTAAGGTATCCCTCACACTCTCTTCAGCAATACTTACTATATCTATCATCATACTTTCTCCCTCATGATGATCACCTCCATCAGCACCATCATCATCATCATCATTATCATCACCTTCACCTTTTTCTTCTTGAATATCCGACAACGTCCTCTCGGAATCAGATTTCTGAACCTCTTCCTCACCTCCCCTTACAACGTCATCTCCCTCACTCACAGGTTGGTCACCCTGAACTTCAGCCCCGTGCTGAGGTTCCTCTCGTCCTAAGGCTCCTTGGGTAAGAGATCCCGGCTCCTGGGTCTTTATTGGAGCATGATCTATCCTATATAATCTCACATGCTCACTCTCTTAATCTGCATATTTAAACAACGACTCCGGGATCGACATGATATTTGCATTTGGAGAATCCGGCACTTCGTGTAAACTCATCATCACATAATCTGGACATCGCTGTGAATTTGCTCGCTTCGGAATATTTTCATTCGCTCGTAGAATTCCTCGGATAAGAATTTGTATGAACCTCTGGAGCGGAACAAACTTTCTTGCTCTATTTGTTGTTTTTGCAAGAACAATCTCCTTTAAGTCCTCCCAGATGCACTAAGCATAATCATAATGCTTGTTAAACGCGATTCCATGAAATATCCGTAAACAATGAATGCTACATCTGTCGATGCCTGTGTGCTTAGACGTCATATACCTATTGATAATTCCAAATAGTGTGTACCATTCCCCATTCAAACCATTCCTATGAAATTTGGAGCTCTTTGGTAGTGGCTTTGAGTAGCCCAGGCAAATCAGATCATGAACTAGCTCCTCATCCGACACAAAGTCTTCAAAATCAGCCAACTCGGGAAAGTTAACTGTGTCTATACGTCTTGGAAGAAATAGGTTGTGACGAAGTCTGGCTAGAGTGATTTTGGTTTTGAATTGGTCTATGGTTACTTTGAAATGGTGATTGCCATCAGCAGGAACAAATTTGACTGTGTGCCAAAATTGTTGTAGGTAGACCTGTGGGATAGAAGGTTTATATTGAAGCAGATAACCTAACGGATGGCCTTTAAGAATGTCAACTATGATAGGATGACTGACTTTAATAACCTTGGTATCCAGACGATGGTTATTATCTCTAAAAGGTAGGCAATGTTTAGGTTTAACCAATTGGTTATCTGGGATGATATTTGAAGGTGAGGGACGGGCAATAGAAGTTAAACGAACAGGTGTGGATACGAGAGTATGATTGGATGATGAATGGGAGTCAGATGAATTGGAATTCTGAGACTGCACTTGAGATGCCATTTGAACACCTGTAAACAAATAAAAATCATGTTAGTCAGAACAGGTAAACAAATGACAATCCTTCAAATGTAGAAAAATTGCAACATTTCATCAGAAATTATAAAAAGTTGTGATTTTCTGTTTAAGGCATCGGGATTCCAGACAATAATAAACTATTATTGACAGGACTCCAGAGTCAATCGTTTAGAGACCAATGTTAGAAAATTACAACTTTAAAATAATTTCATGAAAAAATGTGACATTTTTCTTAAAACATTAAAAATTCAACACTTAGAAAAAAAATTTCATTTAAGCTCGAATGAACCTTCATCAAACTCGAATGATATATTAAAAAACTCGAAGGATTCTTGAACCAACTTGGTTTAGTCTATGAATTAACTCGAATAAGGCTATAATCAACTCGAATTACATATGTATGAAACTCGAATAAAACATGAAACAACTCGAATAGTTCTTGATGCAACTCGAATAAGTCTTGAAGTTTCTCGAATGATCAATTTGTCCAACTCGAATGAAATACATGTTAAACTGTGTATGAACCATCTCTATTATGTCTAACAATCAACTCGGATGAAGAAGGAACTTTCTCGATAACAACATTACCCCAACTCGAATAAAATATAAGTGTTCTCGGACAATGTATCAATCGAGACTTAAGTTCTGAAATTTGCTAAGTCCAACAAACTTAGTCAACTCGAATCACATATAAAGTTTCTCGAATAACTTTTCATTCAACTCGATTGACTCTTGAACTTTCTCGAGTCACATGGTATTCAACTCGAATAACTCTTGAACTTTCTCGAGTCACATGGTACTCAACTCGATTGAGTCTTGGTCTTTCTCGAGTATTATTGCACTCAACTCGAATGACTCTTGGTCTTTCTCGAGTATCATTGCACTCAACTCGAATAAAACTAAGATTTTCTCGAATATCCCTTTGATCGAGAAACTGCTCTGAAAATTATTTTTCAAGTGTTTTCACACTGATTTTCCAAAAATTTATTTCAGGGACCTTTTTATTGACTAAAAGCCTGTGTCCCTTTCGAAAAACAATTTTCAACATTTTTGTTTTACTGAACTTCAATTAAAAACAACATTTAAGTTGTTAAAAATGCAAATTTCAGAAAAACTTTGAACTCGAAACTTTTTGACATTGAAATCCAAATTTCTGCTTGTGTGGTTTGATTTGAACTATGAAATTTCAAATTCATGTTCACATTGATAATCCGAACCAGACCACACAATTAATTTCAGGTTTCTGAAAATACACGTATGAACACCATGAACACTGAATACACAAAGATGAATAACAACACGGACAATCACATATATTCTAATAAAACAAATGTAAAAATGAAAGAAACAAACTATTTTACTCACAATATAGTTGAAATTCTTTCTTGAATCTTTCAAAGATATGGGTGGGTTTTCGGTTTCTTAAGAGTGAAGAAACGTATTGGGGAAGATGATGAATAAGGAAGTATCCGAAAAAATGAATTTGAATTTGAAAATTCAAATTTATATTCGAAGATACCAGGCCCATTGTGATTTGCAATTTATCCGGCCCATTTTCTTAATTTTTAGATCCAATTAATTTCCACAACCCAATATCTTTGTTTTTGTTTTAAAAAAATTGAACAAAATAAAACACAACAAAACCAACAAAAAAAATTTCTGATAAAAAAATAAAAAAAATTTCAAAAACAGATTTAAACACAATCAACAATAACAAACAAAATAAAACAAAAAATAAAACAAGAAAATATAAAAACAAACAACAACAAAAAAATTAAAAAATACACATAACTAGAAATTAACACAAAAAAAAAAAAATGCTCCCCTTTTTATTTCTGAATGTTGCTCCTTCTCAAATGTGTATAATATTTTTCAGCTGAGCTCCCCCTACAAAATAACAGATAAATTTTATCAGATTTACTCAAAATCAGATAAATTTATTTTTCTGCTCCCCCTGCACATGACAATCCAGATCTTGTTAAATTCCAATAAAATTGAACTTTTAAAGTACAAGAATTTAACATCAGATTAGAATAAAAAATGTAAATTTAAAATTATAAATTGAAACTACTGAATTATTAAATCTTAACGATTCAACATACCTAATTTGTATACCAAAAAGTTAAACCTTTTTTCATCTAACGCTTTGGTAAACAAATCAGCTAGTTGAAATTCAGTAGGCACAAAATATAATTCTATATTTCCATTTTCTACATGATCCTTTATAAAATGATACCGATTGTCAATGTGTTTTGTTTTTGAATGTTGCACCGGATTTGATGCAATAGCTATTGCGCTCTGAGAATCACAGTAGATGTATTTTCTTTGGTGTAAACCCGTAATCGCGTAGTTGGCTTTTCATCCACAACACTTGAGAACAGCAAGAAGAGACAACAACATATTGTCACATCTTTTCTTTAATCACGCTTCCGCTTATCCCAGGAATAATAACAATAGCCATAAACATAATAAAAAGTCTAAAGCTTGCATAAGTCTAAATAAATATTACAATATGTCATGCACTACACGTGCTACAAGGTTACAGTTTTAAATTGCTATTACATCACAATATAATTAAAAGCAGCTACCCAGATCCCAAGGCACCATAAAACTATACCACAAGCTGAAAGTGAGCTAAGTCCTCTGGGTTTGATCAGATAATAGACCTAAGCAGAAGGTCCAGCTTGCTCTTTACCTTTTCCTGTAAAAATTGTGAGTAGCAACTTTAAGCTAATTGTTTAGTGAGTAAACAATTATTCATGAATGCATGTAAAATATGTGGCGAAAGTGCCTATAAAGGCTTGTTATGCTTGCTTGCTTGCTTAATTGCTTAATTACCCAGAAAGAATGCTTGCACAATTTAGACATTTCCCGCAGAAAGGAGATGCCAGCACTAGGAGTTACCGCTTCCGATGATCAGTCGGTGATACGGGGCTAGCTACCCGCATAATGTTTGGGATAGTGGTGAGCATCAGAATAGCTTGCTTGCTAAGTATAATGCTTATGAATATGCACAAAGAAACGCTCGAACAAAGCTTGCTGTATAGTATGCAGAATAATATGCAGATAGCAAATAAATATGCACATTAATAGATCAGATGTAAGATCCGGCTAAGCTGGGCACCACCTGTACCACAGTGTTCGCCTTCACTCACAAAAGTCTATTGAATTCTAAAGAAGTCATATAGAAGCAAATTATGTCTCAATTTCATATAAAACATGTAAACAAGAATAACTGTTACTCACAGTACTGAAAATGCTTGCACCGGCTTTTCTATGCTTTTAAATTGCTCTGAAATGCTTGCACTTGCTTATCTAGGCTTTATTATGGCTTTGCATTATTTCTGAAGGCCGACTCTTTAAATAAGCTTTGACTCGTAACCGAACTATATGCTTTAATCTAATATCCGGCGTACAATGAAGTGTCTGTAATTTAATATTACAACGTACGTAATAAATTAATAAATCTAGTTTAAAATCCAAGGACTCCAAACCATAATTTCTTGTTAAATATTTTGCAGCTTTTAGAATGCAATTAAGTTTGGTCATTGACCACTTAATTGGGTCCAAACATGTTTCTATTTATAAAAACTACACACCTAAAACATATTTAATTTATGCAATATTATATATATATATATATATATATATATATATATATATATATGTATATATTAATTGTTTATATCTTTGTTGTGTGTGGCACAGATATATATATATATATATATATATATATATATATATATATATATATATATATATATATATATATATATATATATATATATATATATATATATATATAAAACACATACATGAGACCATGAATTTTTATAAATTTATTGTTTCTGTTTCAACAATACCGAAACTTTAATGGTTTCAGAAATTTTCGTATGGTTTCAGTACTTTATCCAGGTTTCGGTCCCTTCATTAGTTTAAGTAGAAGATTCACAGCTTCAGTAGAAACTACCGAAACCTTAGGAAGGTTTCGGTATTGAGAGTTTTGGTATATATGGGATTACCGAAACCTTATAGAGGTTTCGGTATTTTTCTTTGGGTCTCGGTCCTTTTCATTTCATGGTCTCGGTACATACATATATATAGTTTAGGTAGGTTTCTATATAGATAACAAGGGTTTCGGTATATGGTTTTCATCATCAAGCTTATACCGAAACCTTACAAGGTTTCGGTACACACCTGCAACACTGCACACACTTACTCACATACTCTTTTCTTATTTTCAATCCATTTTAGCAACCATTTAAGAATAATGATGGTAGTTTAAAGCTCAATATGATGAACCAAGAACTTATGTATACTTCGAGTCATGGCCGAAGGCCAAATGCTTTCTTCTTGGCTTCGGTAGTACCGAAACCCATGAAGGTTTCGGTACTCCCTTCATGCCATTATACACACACAACACACCGAACATACATTCGTTTAAACACATAATTTTCACATGCATGCTTTTAAATTTCAACTTTCAACACTAATATATGCTTATTTTGATGAATTAAAAATCTGATTTTTTTTTTGCTCATAAGAAAATCCAGAAGCCGTGGGCTTCATCTTGGACCAAATTAAACAATTTTGAATATAAATTTACCTTAATAATCTTGTAGATTGTTGCTTGATCTTTATTGATGGTTTGAACTCTTGGATTTCTTTGCAAGATTTGTGAAGAATCGAGATGAAGAAGATGATAATGCCGTCACTTTTGAAAGGAAGAATGCAGAGAGTTTATTTGATGAGTGATGTAAGGAAATCACCATCATTTGGGCATTTATATTTCTTTTTAATTTCTCAAGTTTGTTAAATGTACAATTTAACCCCTAACTTGTTTTTATTTCATTTCTTTAAACTTGCTCAACTAAATGATTTGTAACATATATTTAACTTAGTTAAATAATTTTCATTACTTAATTGCATTATTTAACAATTAACTTCATTTAAATTCTCACATTATATCATAAAACGCATATTGCGACATAAACGCATAATTATAAAGTAAGGTGTTATAGTATGAGCCCACCACGCTTGCACTTCGTCCCCGAAGTACCTAGGGCTCAAACAGATGCGGATATCGAACTCTCATGTCTTGTTCAGATTCCCAGGTCTGGGAAGTTCCATGAGAAGTTCTCCATTGCACCAACACCATTGCCACTTCTCGATTCCTTAGCTTCTTCATCTTTGTCTCTAGAATAACCTCGGGCTCGTCACATTGCAGCTTCTCATTAATCGTATAAGTCAGATGATCCGCCCACTTTTCGCTTTCGTTTTCCTTACATTTACTTAATTGCGAGACGTGAAACACGGGGTGAATGTTGGATAGCTCATTTGGCAAATCCAAAAGATATGATTGAGTGCCAACACGTTCGATGATCTTGAAAGGACCTACGAATCGTGGTTCTAACTTGTCGCGCTTACCGAATCTGAACACACCCTTCATCGGTGAAACTTTTAATACCACATAATCATCCTTCTAGAATTCTAAAGGCTTATGGCGTCGGTCGGAATACGACTTTTGTCGAGATTGAGCAGTTTCCAGTCGTTGGCGAATGATTTTGATCTTGTCGTTGGTTTGCTGAAGTAATTCACGACCGGCGATTGGTGCTTCACCAGCTTCATGCCAACAGGCAGGCGTTCGGCACTTTCGACCGTATAAAGCTTCAAAAGGTGCGGCTTCGATAGACGAGTGATAGCTGTTATTGTAAGAGAATTCAGCAAGAGGCAAGTAATCGTCCCAGTTACCACTAAACTCGAGAACACATGCCCGCAACATGTCTTCGAGTGTAAGGATCGTGCGCTCGCTTTGGCCATCAGGTTGGGGATGATACGCCGTGCTCATTCTGATCTTGGTGCCTAATCCTTCTTGCAATGCAGTCCAGAACCTTGAAGTAAATCGGCTGTCGCGGTCGGAAACAACTGACAGAGGCACACCGTGTCGAGTAACAATCTTGTCTATATAAATCTTAGCCAGCTTCTCTAGTGAGTAATTCTCGCGAATCAGAATGAAGTGCGCGACTTTGGTTAAACGATCCACGATCACCCATATTGCATCGTGCTGTCTCCGCGTAGTTGGAAGCTTCGTCACAAAGTCCATTGTTATGTGATCGAACTTCCATTCAGGAGTCGGCAACGGTTAAAGACTGCCATACGACTGTTGATGCTCCGCTTTGACTAGCCGACAAGTAACACAATTCTCCACATGCTGACCCACGTCTCTTTTCATACCAGGCCACCAATATTCAGCTTTTAGATCGTTGTACATCTTGGTGCTGCCGGGATGTACAGAAAAGTTCGAGCAATGCGCTTCTGACAGTATCTTCTGTCGTATATCTCCAAATTTCGGAACCCAAACACGATTCTTGAAGAGCTTTAAGCCACGAGGACTATCTATTAAGAATTGAAGTTGCCCTTTCATGTCTTCAGAGTTGAGGTTTTCTTCATTCAAGGCTTCAGCTTGGGAAATAAGAATTTCATCGATCAGAGTAGATGAAAATGAAGTATGAGTCAGAGTATAGAGGCATTTCGCGGAATATGATTTTCGACTCAATGCATCGGCCACCACATTTGCTTTGCCAGGGTGATCCAGAATTTCACAGTCATAGTCTTTGATAAGTTCCATAGAGCGTCGCTGGCGGATTGTAAGCTCCTTCTGACTGAAAATGTACTTAAGACTCTTGTGATCTGTATATAACTGACATTTGGTGCTGTAGAGGTAATGATGCCATGTTTTTAATGCGAAAGTCACAGCAGCAAGTTCAAGGTCATGATTTGTTGACTTTTTTCATGATCCTT
>JAANYP010001723.1:0-163140 GCA_020465985.1 Centrapalus pauciflorus | reverse complement strand
ATATATATATATATATATATTAGATACACACATATATTTATTTTGTCTCTGCATGGCACATATACAAACCACTTATATGTGTATGTATATATATATATATATATATATATATATATATATATATATATATATATATATATATATATATATATATATATATATATATATATATATATATATATATATATATATATATATATATATATATATATATATATATATATATATATATATATATATATATATATATATATATATAAACACAATTATAAATTACATTCTATTTGTGCATGAAACTCTTACACACACAATTCACATAGAAACTTCATTATGTATATATATATATAAATTACATTCTGTTTGTGCATGAAACTCTTACACACACAATTCACATACAAACTTCATTACCGAGAGGGACAAAACAATGGGGTTTCGGTACCCACCAAATGGTTTCGTTAGATTGCAAGAGTTTCGGTATTATTACCGAAACCTTTTATGGTTTCGGTATTGAGTGGGTCTCGGTACAATAGAGATTACCGAAACCTTATCAAGGTTTCGGTATTGTCATTGAGTCTCGGTTCCTTCCATGGTCTCGGCCTTTTAGCAAGGTTTTGGTATAAAGCTTCAAATGGTCTCGGTACATATACATAGTTTAGGTAGGATTCTGCAATTAAAGGGAGGGGGTTTCGGTAGCCTTTGGGTGAGTTTCAGAATTCCCGAAACCCATGAGGGTTTCGGTATCTTCCACATGCAGTCACACATATATATACAATACCCTATACAAAACTTAATATTTCTTTGAATTTCAGCAACTATAATACTAGATTTAGAGAATGATTGTTGTTCCAAATGATAAATACAACACACGTACATGCATCTTGTACCTTGGCCGAAGGCCAAAGGCTTTCTCGGTTCGGTTTTCTTTGGCCACCGGTACCGTAACCCACGAACACACACAGTACACACATTACATTTTTAAGTTTCTGAATATAAAATTACCTTGAAAGTTTGCAGATACTTGATGCTTTAGATGAATTCGTTGCGATATATCTTCAATTTGTTGCAAAATTTTTGATGAATTTGGGAAGAAGAAGGAGGAGAACCGTAGATGTTTGAGAGAGGGAGCAGAGAGTTTATTTCTATGTGAAAAATGAAAATAATGAACATATCTCTCTTTTAAGGGTATTTATGGTTCTCAAATTTCTCAAGTCACAATTTAACCCTTAAACTTGTTTTTATTTCATTTCTTTAAATTTGCTCAACTAAAATAATTTGTAACATATATTTAACTTAGTTAAATAATTATCATTACTTAATTGCATTATTTAGCAATTAACTTCATTTAAATTCTCACATTACATCATAAAACGCAAATTGCGACATAAACGCATAATTATAAAGTAAGGTGTTATAGTATGAGCCCACCACGCTTGCACTTCGTCCCCGAAGTACCTAGGACTCAAACAGATGCGGATATCGAACTCTCATGTCTTGCTCAGATTCCCAGGTCTGGGAATTTCCATGAGAAGTTCTCCATTGCACCAACACCATTGCCACTTCTCGATTCCTTAGCTTCTTCATCTTTGTCTCTAGAATAACCTCAGGCTCATCGCATTGCATCTTTTCATTGATCTTGTATGTCAGATGGTCGGCCCATTTTTCACCTTCGTTTTCCTTACATTTCCTTAATTGCGATACGTGGAACACGGGGTGAATGTTGGATAGTTCATTCGGCAAATCCAAAAGATATGATTGAGTTCCAACGCGTTCGATTATCTTGAAAGGACCTACGAATCGTGGTGCTAACTTGCCGCGCTTGCCGAATCTGAACACACCCTTCATCGGTGAAACCTTCAATACTACATAATCATCCTTTTGAAATTCTAAAGGCTTATGGTGCCGATCGTGATATGACTTTTGTCTAGATTGAGCAGTTTCCAGTCGTTGGCGAATGATTCTGATCTTGTCGTTGGTTTGTTGAAGTAATTCGGGACCGGCGATTGGTGCTTCACCAGCTTCATGCCAACAGGTAGGCGTTCGGCACTTGCGACCGTATAAAGCTTCATAAGGTGCGGCTTCGATAGACGAGTGATAGCTGTTATTGTAAGAGAATTCAACAAGAGGCAAGTAATCGTCCCAGTTACCACTAAACTCGAGAACACATGCCCGCAACATGTCTTCGAGTGTAAGAATTGTGCGCTCGCTTTGGCCATCAGGCTGTGGATGATACGCCGTGCTCATTCTGATCTTAGTGCCTAAACCTTCTTGTAATGCAGTCCAGAACCTCGAAGTAAATCGGCTGTCGCGGTCGGAAACAATTGACAGAGGCACACCGTGTCGAGTAACAATCTCGTCTATATAAATCTTAGCTAGCTTCTCTAGTGAGTAATTCTCGCGAATCGGAATGAAGTGCGCAACTTTGGTTAAACGATCCACGATCACCCATATTGCATCGTGCTGTCTCCGCGTAGTTGGAAGTTTCGTCACAAAGTCCATTGTTATGTGATCGAACTTCCATTCAGGAATCGGCAACGGTTGAAGACTGCCATACGGCTGTTGATGCTCCGCTTTGACTAGCCGACAAGTAACACAATTCTCCACATGCTGACCCATGTCTCTTTTCATACCAGGCTGCCAATACTCGGCTTTTAAATCGTTGTACATCTTGGTGCTGCCAGGATGTACCGAGAAGTTAGAACAGTGAGCTTCCGAAAGAATTTTCTGTCGAACATCACCAAATTTCGGAACCCAAATACGATTCTTGAAGAGCTTTAAGCCACGAGGGTTATTGATTAAGAATTGAAGTTGCCCTTTCATGTCTTCAGAGTTGAGGTTTTCTTCTTTCAAGGCTTCAGCTTGGGAATAAGAATTTCATCGATCAGAGTAGATGAAAATGAAGTATGAGTCAGAGTATAGAGGCATTTTGCGGAATACGATTTACGACTCAATGCATCGGCCACCACATTTGCTTTGTTAGGGTGATACAGAATTTCACAGTCATAGTCTTTGATGAGTTCAATGGAGCGTCGTTGGCGCATGTTGAGCTCCTTCTAACTGAAAATGTATTTAGGACTCTTGTGATCTGTATACAACTGGCATTTGGTGCCGTAGACGTAATGACGCCATGTTTTTAATGCGAAAGTCACAGCAGCAAGTTCAAGGTCATGAGTCGGCTGATTCTTTTCATGATCCTTGAGTTGGCGAGAAGCATATGCTATGACTCTGCCTCTTTGCATCAGAACACACCCAAGCCCTTGATATGAAGCATCGCTGAAGACCACAAAGTCTTCATTGCCTTCGGGTAAGGCCAGACTAGGTGCTTCGGTGAGTTTCTGCTTTAAAGTTTGGAATGCGTTCTCTTGAGCTTCTTCCCAAATAAAGGGAATGTTCTTGCGAGTAAGTGAAGTAAGAGGCACAGCTAATTTAGAGAAGTCCTTAATGAATCGACGGTAGTGACCCGCCAATCCCAAGAAACTTCGGATCTCAGTAACTGATTTGGGAGCTTCCCAGTTCTGAATGGCTTCAATTTTAGAAGGATCTACAACGATTCCTTCACCGGATATCACGTGTCCAAGAAATTGTATATGATAAGATACAAGATTTACAAGTTAACTCTGAGCATGTAAATTACAGAAAAGATAAACTTAAAGTGAATTAATCGAGATGTTGAGCACCTGTCGCAACCAAAATTCGCATTTAGAGAACTTGGCGTAAAGTCGCTCCTTGCGCAGCAACTCTAGCAGTTCTCTAAGATGCACAGCATGCTCAGCTTCGGATTTCGAATAGATGAGAATATCGTCTATAAAGACAATAACAGACTTGTCAAGCATTGGTCTACAAACGCGGTTCATGAAATCCATGAATGCCGCAGGAGCATTTGTAAGGCCAAAGGGCATAACAACAAACTCGTAATGCCCGTATCTGGTGCGGAAAGCTGTTTTGGAAGCATCTTCTTCGCGGACTTTGAGCTGATGATACCCAGATCTAAGATCGATCTTTGAGAAGCAACTGGCTCCCTGAAGTTGGTCGAAAAGATCGTCTATTCTGGGCAATGGATATTTGTTCTTTATTGTTACCTTGTTCAATTCCCTATAATCAATACACATCCGGAGAGTCCCATCTTTCTTCTTAACGAATAGAATAGGAGCTCCCCAGGGAGATGAACTTGGTCTTATAAGCCCTTTGTCAAGCAACTCTTGTAATTGCTTCATCATTTCTTGCATCTCAGCAGGTGCAAGTCGATACGGGGCTCGAGCAATCGGTGCCGCGCCTGGCACTAAATCAATTCTGAACTCCACCTGACGGTCTGGTGGAAGTCCAGAGATGTCCTCAGGAAAGACATCAGGAAACTCTGAGGCTATCGGTACCTCGGCTAAAGTCTTCTTTTCAGATTTAGCATCTATTGCATATGCTAAATAAGATATGCAACCCTCAGCTATATGCTTCCTAGCTTTCACTATCGAGATCAAGCATAAATCACCTTTCATTCTGTCACCATAGATGAAAATACTGCGGCCATCCGGAGTAGTGAGCTTGATTAACTTCTTTTTACAGATAATGTTGGCGTCATGGTGAACTAGCCAATCCATACCCACGATAACGTCGAACTCGTGAAAATCCATCGGAATAAGATCAAGTTGAAATGTGTAGTTGTCGAGCAGAATGATGCAATCTCGGTAAATTTTATCGGTAGACACACTTATATTACTAGCCGTTTCGATATCAAATATAACAGGTAGAGTAGTCGGTGCAATTCCAAGTTTAGATGCAGATGAGTTTGATATGAAGGAACGGTTGGCTCCTGAATCAAAAATAACTCTAGCAGGTACGGAGTTAACGAGAAACATACCAGATACCATATCTGGTATTTCCTTTTCTTGCTCGGTCGTTATTTGGAATGCGCGATTCTGACTCCGTGCTGGTTCATTACGGCGGCTAGAACCTCCACGTGATGTGCTATGTTGGGCCGGTTGGTTTTGTCTTTGTTGTTGTTGTTGTTGCTGGGGTCGGTGCTGTTGTTGTTGCAGACGTGGATGATGCTCTGCACTCGGGTAAATTATGCTGAACGGATGCGTACATGCATGCTCATTATGTCCAGGGCGTAAACAGTTGTTGCAAACTTTAACTTTGTTAGGACATTCTTCACTGCTATGTCCTATGTTGTTGCACACGTAACATCTCACATCATTGGGGTTACAACGCCCAATGTGTGACTTATGGCAGCGGCGACACTGCCTTGGCTCAGAATGGACTGTATAGGAACGAGCTTGCTGCGCCGGAGGTGAGCTAAACTGTCGGTACTGAGACTGTTGTGGCTGAGAATATCTGGATGAAGATCCAGAATAACTGCCAGTGCGTGATTTCTTGGGCGGTGACGGACAAGTAGGGTTGATAGATGAAGCAGGAACTCCTCCAGCTCGAATAAAATCCTGCTCGAGAATTCGAGCAGCTTCAACACAATCAGCATAATTGGTGTACCTTTGATGCTTAAAGAACTTCTGATACTCGGGATGCAGACCCATAAGAAACCGGTCGATCTTTCGCTCCTCCGTAGCAACCTGGTAGTCAGACAGTAGGCTAAGTCGAGTAAATTCAATCTCATACTCAGTCACCGATTTGGTTCCCTGAGTAAGAGACATCAGCTTCTCTTCCAGACGCTTCTTTTCATCAGCCGGGCAATACTAACGAAAGAAAATAACCTTAAATTCATCCCAAGATAGGGACTTAATCCAGTTGGCTCAGTGCATGTTCTCCTGAGATCTCCACCACATAACAGCACCACCCTCGAATAATGTAGTAGCAAAGCTGACCTTGGATTCTTCAGCACAGTCGTTGATGAGAAATATTCGCTCAATGCCAGTGATCCACTCGAGCGCTTCGATAGAGTTTGCAGCTCCTTTGAAAGGTTGAGCTCCGCAAGGTTTGAAGTAACGAAAGTTGCAGCCCTTAGGAGGAACTACAGGAGCTTCCTCCTCGTCAGTGTCGTCGTTACGACGTCCAGTATCATCATGCTGTTGTTTCCTACGTTCTTCTCTGCGCCTAGTTTCGGCTTCATCATGAGCACGAAACTGGTTTTGCAGAAACTTAGCCTGACGCTCATTATTCTCATTAAGCATGGTTTGCATTATTTGCATGATCTGTTCAGGAGTGAGTCCACCTCCAGCTCCTTCACCAGATCCAGACATATTCTGTAATAAAATAAATAGAGCTTGCATAAGAATAGGTATAATTCCTATTCTACCCCATTTGCCCGATTCCTAAAGCAAAGTCAAATCCTATCTCAGGTCAAGTTAAAGCCTAGATATTCGAAGCTAATATCTTTGCTTAAAAGTGTGAGTCCAAGTGTTATTGCTAACACTTGAATCCCTCAAACTAATGCTCTAATACCATCCTGTCACATCCTTTCTTTAATCACACTTCCGCTTATCCCAGGAATAATAACAATAGCCATAAACATAATAAAAAGTCTAAAGCTTGCATAAGTCTAAATAAATATTACAATATGTCATGCACTACACGTGCTACAAGGTTACAGTACTAATACATCACAATATAATTAAAAGAAGCTACCCAGATCCCAAGGCACCATAAAACTATACCACAAGCTGAAAGTGAGCTAAGTCCTCTGGGTTTGATCAGATAATAGACCTAAGCAGAAGGTCCAGCTTGCTCTTTACCTTTTCCTGTAAAAATTGTGAGTAGAAACTGTAAGCTAATTGCTTAGTGAGTAAACAGATATTCATGAATGCATGTAAAATATGTGGCGAAAGTGCCTATAAAGGCTTGTTATGCTTGCTTGCTTGCTTAATTGCTTAATTACCCAGAAAGAATGCTTGCACAATTGAGACATTTCCCGCAGAAAGGAGATGCCACCACTAGGAGTTACCGCTTCCGATGATCAGTCGGTGATACGGGGCTAGCTACCCGCATAATGTTTGGGATAGTGGTGAGCATCAGAATAGCTTGCTTGCTAAGTATAATGCTTATGAATATGCACAAAGAAACGCTCGAACAAAGCTTGCTGTATAGTATGCAGAATAATATGCAGATAGCAAATAAATATGCACATTAATAGATCAGATGTAAGATCCGGCTAAGCTGGGCACCACCTGTACCACAGTGTTCGCCTTCACTCACAAAAGTCTATTGAATTCCAAAGAAGTCATATAGAAGCAAATTATGTCTCAATTTCATATAAAACATGTAAACAAGAATAACTGTTACTCACAGTACTGAAAATGCTTGCACCGGCTTTTCTATGCTTTTAAATTGCTCTGAAATGCTTGCACTTGCTTATCTAGGCTTTATTATGGCTTTACATTATTTCTGAAGGCCGACTCTTTAAATAAGCTTTGACTCGTAACCGAACTATATGCTTTAATCTAATATCCGGCATACAATGAAGTGTCTGTAATTTAATATTACAGCATACGTAATAAATTAATTAACTTGCTTAAAAATTTAAAGTACCTTGAACAGTAATTTCTTGCAAAATGTTTTGTAGATTTAAATTATAATTAAGTTTATTTGTTTTTGTTTTGTTTTCTCTGCACAACACACATATGCTATATAAAATCTAAAAAAGATAAAAATAAAAATAAAGGAGGTGTTAAACTTTGCTTTCTATCTGACAACATACATATATACACGCAACACACTTTACACATATACCCAAAAGCAATATATATATATATAAGCATTTGTTTCTTGTTGTTTCCACCACACACATACACGCGAATTATATATATGTGTGTGTATATACATATATATATATATATATATATATATATATATATATATAGATATATATATATATATATATATATATATATATATATATATATATATATATATATATATATATATATATATATATATATATATATATATATATATATAAATTACATTCTGTTTGTGCATGAAACTCTTACACACACAATTCACATACAAACTTCATTACTGTAACAACCTGACTTTTAGCCCAACTTAATATCTGATCATCGAACCAATAATGTAATTTTATTACATTATTTGAATTATAATTTAATTAAGTTTTTGAAATATTTAATTAAATTATATAAATATTTAAATTATGAATTATGATTTAATAAATTATTAAGATAATTAAATAAAAGATATATAAGATACGAAAGTAATAGTGGGTTAAGTAGCAAACATAACTAGTTGAAGTATATAAACGGAGTTTAGGTCATAAATCAGATTTTTACTCTCTCTCTCTAGCTTTCTCTCTCTAGATTTTCTCTCTCTACTCTCTCTCTAAGATTTCTTCTAAACCGACCGTCGGATTATCAAGATTTATACGTTATCGGGAAGATCTTGAAGAATACTACAAGAATATGTCGTTGCATGTAGGATTACACACGAATTTGAGGTAAGAATTTACGTATTAAGCTTCTATGCTTTCGGTTTTAAGATATAAATTCGAATTTAGTAATTTTCATGAGATTAAAACTAGTTTTAGCTAGAAATTGTTAGAATAAGTATAATATAAGTAAACTTAGGCTTAATATCTTACATATTCATGATTTTTAGACTAAGAAACGTATGTTTTAAGCTGTAACTGATGAACAAATTCGAGTAACCAAGAACAAACTCGAAATGTATGAACAAACTCGACTTTTGTTGAAAAATCGAATTATGGTTCGAATTTAACCCTATATGTGATTTTAATGGCTTCAAACTTAGTATATGATTTGAATTTAAGGATATAGATTCGAAGGATGCCTTCAAATTTAGTTAATAAGCTTTGAATTTAGTATGTAATATTGAAACCACTTTTTAAACTTGAATATCTTGAATAAATCACATGAACAACACATAAAATGACAAAATAATTAACTTATGGATTAATATATATGATTATATATATATATATATATATATATATATATATATATATATATATATATATATATATATATATATATATATATATATATATATATATATATATATATATATATATATGCATTGATCTTTAGAGAATATAATTTACAAGGAATACAAATGAAGGAAGATTCTAATGAGAATGATGATCTTATAAACAAGATATAAGATATTGAGATTAAAAGACCAATGATGAACCTCGAGCATCATTTAACGAATAAATACTGAATATACAATTAAGATGATGTAAAGGCTAATAAATATCAGAACTGATATTATTAACAGATTGAGCAACAAGATGGCGAACATCTGAAAATCTGACATAAGTCAGATTGTGGTTCTAATCCACTACAGATTGTGAGCAACGGAGCCAGAGCCAGAAAGTAAAAGAGCACAAATAACCAGTAACTGTGAGTTGTAGATTTCACTTTAACTGCATATTATGTGAATTGAGACTTTTGTTGCATGATCCTGATTTTTATTGACATTCTGATCTTGAGCTTATTTATATTATCATAGTATATTTACTATGATTTGTTGAGCTGTGCATTTATTCTACCAGAATCTATTTCGTTGATGAGTCATTTGATTGTCAAGCTTAACTCCATCACTATTGCTCAGTGTTGGGTTAATGTTAGGCTTATGATGTGCTGATTTACGTGATGAAAGCACAGAGGGTAGCTAGAGCTGAGCATTCCGATGATATCCATATAGAGCTTTTACTGGTAGCTAGCCCAGTACGTGGCTGATCCCCACTAATGATGGGTGTGTATGGATTTATCATCATCCGAGCATTCCTTATGAATTTGTCTAAAAGTCTCAAGAGCAACAACAGTTTTATAACTGGGAGCTGAGCAAAGTCGCGCATCAAAAGAGCATTAATTGGCCAATGACCCTTTGAGATTGAGTTGTGCATGAGCCTAGTACAATGCATAAGCAAAAGAGCTGAGCCGTGCATGAGCCGAGTGCAATGCATGTGCTTCCGCGTTCATAATTGCATGTTAAATGTGAGTTTCTACATTCTTACTAAGCAATTAAGCTTACCCCGTTGTTGCATTATTTTTCAGGTAAAGGCAAAGGATTGGCTGGACCTAGTTCATAGGTCAGGACTTTGAAAGAGCTTGGAGTGCATTAGAACCTGTTCCAATACCTTTGCACTTGATTAAAGATAGAGCTTTGGGGTTTGGGCTAGTTTACATTTGTGCTTTGATGAAATAGTCTAGAAGTTTGTACCTTATACTTAGTTTTTGTCTCTAATTGTAATTAACTTTTATTCCGCAACTGTTAATTTTATCTTAGTTTCCTGATTGATATTGCGTTGCTACTGGACCTTGACTTGAGACCTTTGAGAAAAATTAGGTCTCACAATTACCGATAGGGACAAAACAATGGGGTTTCGGTACCCACCAAATGGTTTCGTTAGATTGCAAGAGTTTCGGTATTATTACCGAAACCTTTTATGGTTTCGGTATTGAGTGGGTCTCAGTACAATAGAGATTACCGAAACCTTATCAAGGTTTCGGTATTGTCATTGAGTCTCGGTTCCTTCCATGGTCTCGGCCTTTTAGCAAGGTTTTGGTATAAAGCTTCAAATGGTCTCGGTACATATACATAGTTTAGGTAGGATTCTGCAATTAAAGGGAGGGGGTTTCGGTAGCCTTTGGGTGAGTTTCAGAATTACCGAAACCCATGAGGGTTTCGGTATCTTCCACATGCAGTCACACATATATATACAATACCCTATACAAAACTTAATCTTTCTTTGAATTTCAGCAACTATAATACTAGATTTAGAGAATGATTGTTGTTCCAAATGATAAATACAACACACGTACATGCATCTTGTACCTTGGCCGAAGGCCAAAGGCTTTCTCGGTTCGGTTTTCTTTGGCCACCGGTACCGTAACCCACGAACACACACAGTACACACATTACATTTTTAAGTTTCTGAATATAAAATTACCTTGAAAGTTTGTAGATACTTGATGCTTTAGATGAATTCGTTGCGATATATCTTCAATTTGTTGCAAAATTTTTGATGAATTTGGGAAGAAGAAGGAGGAGAACCGTAGATGTTTGAGAGAGGGAGCAGAGAGTTTATTTCTATGTGAAAAATGAAAATAATGAACATATCTCTCTTTTAAGGGTATTTATGGTTCTCAAATTTCTCAAGTTTGTTAAATACACAATTTAGCCCTTAAACTTGTTTTTATTTCATTTCTTTAAATTTGCTCAACTAAAATAATTTGTAACATATATTTAACTTAGTTAAATAATTATCATTACTTAATTGCATTATTTAGCAATTAACTTCATTTAAATTCTCACATTACATCATAAAACGCAAATTGCGACATAAACGCATAATTATAAAGTAAGGTGTTATACATATTCTGCTTCAGCTATAGACAATAAGACGCAATGTTGTTTCTTGGACGACCAGCATACGGGTTTGTCACCTAAGAACTGTACTGCTCCAGACGTACTTTTTATGTCCATCTTATCACCTGCGTGATCAGCGTCAGAAAAAGCAGTTAGATTAAATGAAGATTCTTTAGGATACCATAACCCAAGATTTGGAGTTCCTTTGAGATATCTTAAAATTCGTTTCGCAGCTGTTAAATGTGATTCTTTAGGATTTGCCTGATATCTTGCACAGACACATGTAGCAAACATAATATCCGGTCTACTAGCTGTTAAGTACATTAATGACCCAATTATACCTCGATAGTGAGTTACATCTACAGGTTTCCCCGAAATGTCCTCATCGAGTTTTGACTTTGAATCTGGAGCCATGGGAGTTTTCATAGAAGTACTGTTGACCATGTTAAATTTCTTTAACATGTCTTGTATATATTTTGACTGATTGATAAAAATACCATCAGCTAATTGTTTTACTTGTAATCCTAAGAAAAAAATTATTTCTCCCATCATGCTCATTTCGAATTTTTGGGACATTAAAAATGCGAGTTTGAGAATTTCTTACAAAATTCCGGATTTGTAGACCCAAATATTATGTCATCTACATATATTTGTATAACTATGATATCCGGCCCCTGACGTTTTATAAACAGGGTTGTGTCAACTGCACCTTTGTTAAATCCACATTTCAACAGATATGTTGAAAGTGCATCATACCAAGCACGTGGTTCTTGTTTAAGGCCATACAATGACTTATCTAAGCTATATACATGATCAGGTCTCGAAGGATCAGTAAAACCTTCGGGCTGATATGTATATACTTCATCTGTTAGTTCCCCATTTAAAAACGCAGTTTTAACATCCATTTGATAAACTGTAAAGTTTTTATTAGCGGCAAAAGCTAAAAACATTCTAATTGCTTCGATTCGTGCAACTGGTGCAAAAGTTTCATCGTAGTCAATCCCTTCTTGTTGGCTGTATCCTTTGGCAACGAGACGAGCTTTATTCCGAATGATTACTCCATGTTCGTCTTTCTTGTTTTTAAAGATCCATTTCGTGCCTATAATGGATTTGTCTTTTGGGCGCTCAACAAGTCTCCAGACCATTAACCATTCGAACTGGTTTAGTTCTTCTTGCATCGCCACAATCCAATCAGCGTCCAGAAGTGCTTCTTTTACATTCTTGGGCTCTATTTTACTTAGAAAATTTGAAAATAGACATTCATTTATGGTTGCCCTTCTGGTTTGGGCTGACGCGGATGGATCACCAATAATGTTTTCTATTGGGTGATTTCTTGTCCACTTAAAAGTATGTAGAAACGGTTCTATTTGGTCTTGATTGGGATTACGATCTAGATATGGTTGGGGAGTTACTTCAGATGTAGTAGGTGGGATATCTGAGGTAGGAGCTTCTGAATGTTCAGAAGTTATGGTGGTTTCAGAAGAATTTGGAGGTTCAATGGGTTGTACAATCTCAGTTGTCGACTGCACATTTACTGTTGAGGCTTCTCCTGTTTCTTCTGAAACTTGTTGTTGAGAAAGATCAGAGACTACGACTAGATCTTCAGTAATCCTGTCAGGCACCAAATTTAGAACATTAGTTTTGGGCTTTTCAAAATAGTATTCGTAAAAATTCTCAAACAACTTATGTAATTCTGAGTGTTCAGCATTTTGTGCAGATGACTCCAATGAAGTCTGAGTTTGAGGTTCGGGTCCTGAACTGGTGTCTTCAGAAGCCATTACCACTCCTTCATCAAATTTGACATTCACGCTCTCGTTGACTGTCTTGGTTCTCTTGTTGTACACTCGGAAGGCAACCGACTCCTTTGAATATCCGATGAATATTCCTTCATCTGCCTTTTGATTAAACTTTCCAAGATTATCTTTGTCGTTTAGAATAAAGCATCTGCAACCAAAGACATGGAAAAATTTAATACTAGGTATTCGTTTATTAATCAATTCATAAGGAGTCTTTCCGAATCTCTTATTTATGATTGAACGATTCTGTGTGAAACAAGCTGTCGCAACTGCTTCTGCCCATAAGAATAACGGTAAATTTGAATATGCCAGCATCGTCCTAGCTGATTCCACTAGTGTCCGATTTCTTCTTTCAACGACACTGTTTTGTTGTGGAGTTCGAGCAGCTGAAAACTGATGTGTAATTCCTATAGAATTCAAGAATGAGTCAAGCGATTTGTTCTTGAATTCTGTTCCGTTATCTGAGCGGATTGTTTGAATTGTGAGTTGCAACTTTACTTGTATTTTCCGGATGAAGTCTATGATCGTTTTGGTTGCATCCGATTTGGACCTCAGGAAGAAAACCCATGTGTATCGTGAATAGTCATCAACTATCACCAATACATATCGTTTCTTATTAATGCTTTGTACTCTCATTGGTCCACACAAATCCATATGCAGTAATTCCAGTGCTCTCGTGGATGAGTGTTCTGTTTTGGATTTGTGTGTAGCTCTTGTCATTTTTCCTTTTTCACATTCGGCACATAACTGCTCCTTTTTGAATTTGAGAGTTGGCAGCCCTTTAACTAGCCCTCCTTTTGCTAGGTTGGTTAACTCATTGAAGTTCAGATGTGAAAGGCGACGATGCCACAGCCATGCTGTTTTAGATGTAGCTTTTGACATTAAGCAGACATCTTTCTTCCGATTAATCGAGGCTAAATCAATGGAGTACAAATTGGTTTTCCTGTTTCCTGCCAATATTTCCTTTCCTTCTCCGGATCTGATGCTGCACCGATTGGCTTTGAAATTGACTTCTAAACCTTTATCACACAACTGTCAATACTAAACAAATTGTGTCCAAGACCATCAACATAGAAAACCTTTTGGATGGTAATTTTGTCGTATTTGAGAATTCCGTATCCTTTGATTGGACAAAACTGATCATTTCCAAATCTGACTGTCCCACAGAACTTTTCTACAAAGTCTGTGAGTGTGTCTCTTTGTCCGGTCATATGCTTGGAACATCCGGAGTCAAGATACCAGACATGGTTTACCTATAAGACGAAGTAGCACATGAGGTACCCACTTGTAGTTGGGTACTTTTGTTTTAGGTAATTCATGCAAAGTATTATTTGTTTTCCTAACAGATATGGCTTTTAACTTATCATTTGATGTTGTTTTAGGTACCCACATTTGAACTGTTCTTTTAGGTATCCACTTTTGTACAATTCGTGGTGGAATTGTTTTTGAAATACTTTTCTGTGGAACCTTTTTCTGTTCATAAAATGGGTCCTTTTTCTTCGGTTTCCAGACGAGCTTATTAGATTTAACAATTGAAGGCTTACAATCACAAGAATTCAAAGCAATTAAGTCCGTTCTTGAAAACTTTATACAAGAATTATTAACAAGTTTATTATTACAGACAGAATGTTCAATGTTGCTATTTCTATCTGTAACAATTTTGTTCTTCACGCGCCACTCTTGTTTTATACTCTTGTTTTTCTGTTCTCTTTTCTTCTTTCTCCAAACTTGTTTTCTCGAACCGTTCACAATGATATCTGACATAAAAGAAGCATGAGAATTAGTAGATTTAGATACTTGTTTCTTCTGTAAATTTCTCATACCTTCTGAAGATTGGACTTTAAGTGCAATTGAGTCCACTGTTGAAGATGATTCACCTTTTTCAAAGTTAGGAGTATTAACAATAACTTTTGTTTTCTCCTTATTTTGTTGTATTAATGTTGAATTTTCAGATGATTTTAATGAATCTGTAGAAATTCTTTGCAGAATTTTAACTGGTTCTTTATTATCATCTGATTGTTTGTTATGCAAAGGTTTGATAAAATCATCAATTTTACCAAACATTTGCTCTAACGAATTAAAGTCAGAGTGCATGTACAGATCAAATTCCTTTTCTGAATTTATAGAATCTAGAGAAGTTGAGGATTGTAGATCAGACAACTTTATGTTTTTAGGCTGATTTTGCAACTTTTGTTCCATAGTTCTTAGTTCAGCCTTGAGAGTTCCATTCTCTGTTTCAAAATTTTTAATTTTCAATTCTAGATCAGAATTTATCTTTTCAAAAATTGAATATGGCAGATATAACTTTTGAGATTGAGTAGGTAATTTAGACAAATCCTTTTCAGAATATGTTTGAATGTACTCTTCTTTAATATCATGAATATTACTTGTTTCATTTATTCTGGTATAATCACCAGAATTTTGCATTTTGTCTGATCGTAATCTTTTTATTTCTTCACTAGATTCAACTTCATCAGAGGCTTTCATAAATGTCATTTTTAATCCTAAGTTCATGTATCTGACATCATATAATGTTGGTGAACTAGATATTGCTTTTGTCAGATACTTTGGATTTTCCCAACCAATTCCAGATTTAGAATTATAAAATTTTGTGTCTTTTGGTTGATTTAAATAAATTGTTTGATCTGTTTGCCCTCTTTTGATAAATTCATCTTCCATCTTCTTTATTTTCTCATAAAGTTTAGTTCGTTCTTCAAAAATAGCATATTGTTGGGAAATAGTCTAAGTAGTTCAAGCTGTTAGTTAGACTTCTCAAACTGTTAGTAGAATTTCTATGTAAGTACAAAGTTCATGCTGTTAGTTGAAGAATCTCGAGCTGCTAGTGTAAAAGTTCAAGCTGCCAGAGTAAATCAACTCAAGCTGCTCTGTTCAAGCTGTCAAGTGATTCAAGATGCTCAACAGTTTTACAAACAGAAAGTGTTGATATTCAGGAAAAGATATATACACGAAGATTACAGCATATCTACTATCAGAGAAGTCATAGTCCTTCAAGGAAACAAATCAAGAAGCAATATAAATATATAGAATAGGTCTTTCTATTGTATAAGAGTTTTCTTCGTATTCAAGATTGTAATTGCTTTTTGTTTGAGTTTTTCATAAGCCTCTAAGGTTGTAAAACCCTAAGAACAGTTTGTGTTCTTCGTCTAATCAAACAGATTAGAGGTGATTGTAATCATTGAAGTCAGCAATACAAACAATTTTGATTTACTTATTTATGTCTATCTGTTATGAGTTCTGAAAGCTTTTGTTAAAATAATTAAGTGTTATTCCGCAAACTTCTTAATTAAACTTTGATTCAAAGCAAGATTATTGATTTATACTCTGATAAATTCAAATCAGTTAGTCTTGGTTAATTAATTTCAGATCCTGACAAGTGGTATCAGAGCCACAGGTCGTTCTTTGTTTTTCAAAGTCGAAAGCTTTCTTTTAAATTTTTAATCTTTTGCAATGGAATTTGAAAATAGCAGCAGTGGATCTGGGCAAGGACTCAAAGTGCCTATGCTCAAGACCACTGAGTTTGAGATGTGGAAACTCAGGATTCAACAACATATTCAATTCATTGATTATGCCATATGGGAAGCTGTTGAATTTCCTCCTGTAGTTGATCCAGAACTTGATGATGAGGGAAAACCAGTCAAAACCTCTCCAAAAACTGAACTTGAAAGAAAGGCTAGAAAGAATGAAGTAAAAGCTCTTACACTTTTATAAATAGCCATTCCTAATGCTTATCAATATCAGTTCAAAAAGTTTTATACTGCTCATTCTCTTTGGAATGCTTTAGAGAAAAGATTTGCTGGTAATGCCAGTACCAAGAGAAATCAAAAGGATCTTTTGAAACAGCAGTATGAGAACTTTTCTGGTGGCAAGAATGAAAACCTTACTCAAATCTTTGACAGGTTCAACAAACTGATAAGTGAACTGGAAAGTGCAAAAGTCAGCCTGGATCAAGATGAGGTCAACAGAAAGTTTCTCAGATCTCTTGGAGAAGAATGGACAGTTTATGCTGCACAATGGAGAACAAAAGACACTCTTGATGAAATAGAACTGGATGATCTGTACAACAGTCTGAGAGTGTTTGAGACTGAGATTGATACTAAAAAGAAATCTCTTTCTTATAATCACAATACTGCTCTTCTGTCATCTGAAAAATCTAATGGCAGTGATTCCTTTTCAGGTGGTGATGGCAACTCTACTGAAGCTCACTATGAGGCTTTTGTTGCCAATGATGGACTGTTTGCTCTAAATGCTGAAGATCTAGAATAGATTCATCCAGATGATCTTGAAGAGATGGATTTGAAGTGGCAACATGCAATGCTGACCATGAGGGCCAAAAGGTTTCTAAAGAGAACTGGTAGATCAAACTTTCAAGCCAGAGCAGAGGGAAAACCAGCTTTTGATAAGTCAAAAGTTGAGTGCTTTAAATGTCACAAACTTGGTCACTTTGCCAGAGAATGTAGATCTCACGGTCAACAGTCATCAAGGACTCCACAGACCAATCAGACTTCATCATCACAAGCACTTGTCTCTCAAGAAGACAATTTGTTTGACTGGAGTGATCAGACAGAGGAAGAATTTCAAAATCAAGCTCTGATGGCAGAAACATCAAATGTCTCCTCCACTGAACTACCATCTGAGGTAACTTCTAAACTCTGCTCTCAATCATGCAAAAATATGGTTAAAAAGTACAGAGATCATAATGAGAGCATGTGCAAAACTCTAGCTAAGATGGAAGAAATGAGATATGAATACATGCAAGCCATAGAAGATCTTGAAAAACAGATCAATGACTATAAGGATAATGAGATTCAAATGGGACATGATAGAAAATATCATGAGTGGGAGAAAAAGGAGCTAAATAAGAAAATAGAATCTCTAAATAAAAAGGTAGAAGAGACTGAACAAAAGGTGTTTGAGGCCAATAAGAAACTAGAATCTGTCAATATAGATCTAGGTAATTTCAAATTGGCTAATCAAAAGCTGGAACACCTAATGGAAGTCCAATTTAAAGATAGGGTAAAATCTCAGGTTCATCCCAAAGAAGGCATAGGATACAGAGCTACTCCACCTCCATACAACAACAAATACATCCATCCAATGAGTGAAGTTGCTGACAGGCTTGTCAATGAACCATTAGATGAGTCTATGACTACTGTAGATCCTATCCTTGATAACAGTCCTAAATCTAAAGAAGATCAGATTCAAAATAGAGACTGTGAGTGTACAGCAGTTGAGCAAGAACACAAAACAATGAGTGCACCTATAGAAATTCAAGCCCCCAGTAAGAAAGGAAAAGAAAAGATGAGTGTATGCAATGCTGCTCCACAAGTTTCTGTACATTCTAACTGTAACATTGCATCTTCTTCAAAGAATAATAATAGGGGTAAAAATGTTCCAGTCTGCACATGCCAAAAGCATGGTGTTCAAAAGTTTCCCAAACAACAGCAGGTAAGGGGAAATCTGAGGAACAAGAACCAGAAATTGTCAAATAAAACTGGTTCTCCAATTCAAACAGTCAAAAGGTGTTTTCACTGTGGAAGGAAGAATCACTTGGCCAAGGATTGTTTTTATAAACCAGCTGTTGCAAAACAGACTGTGATTCATAAAAAGTCAAGTCCTACTCATGTAAAAAATTCAAAGGTCAAACCTTCTGCTACATCAGTTCCAAAGAAAACAGTTGATCACAGGTTTTCAAAAGTTAATAAAAAACAGTCCACACACCAAAAACAAGTTTTGGCAAAACCTAAATTAAGTTTTAAACAAATATGGTGTGTCAAGGACAAATCTTTAGATCAAACTGCTGATGCAAAAGATCAGACTGCTAAGTCAAATTCTGAAGCTGTTAGTGCAAATTCTGAAGCTGTTAGCACTACAAACACAGGTCAAACTGCTAAGCATCAATCTGGAACTGTTAATGAATCATCTGAGACTGTTAAAAGAAAAGATGATCAAAATACCTGGATACCTCATATAATCACTAAATACTCTCCAAAAACTCCATCAGTGGATCTCACTAAATATAAAAAGTCAAAAACAGTATTTAGTTATGTCAATGCACAAGGCCAACCCAAAACCAATTTGGTTTGGGTTTACTCCACTACTGACTAAGCTTTATTTGTGCAGGGCAACCACAGGTCACCTCATAAAACAAGATGGCATTTGGACAGTGGATGCTCTAGGCACATGACAGGAAATTCTGAGTGCTTGTCAAATTTCAAAGGCTTTGATGGAGGATTTGTTGCATTTGGAGGCAACTCCAAAGGAGGTAAAGTTATAGGTAAAGGTACGGTTAATGCAGGCAACATGATTTTCAATGATGTTTTGTATGTTGAACAGCTTAAGTATAATTTATTGAGTGTCTCTCAAATCTGTGACAAACAAAATATTTTTCTGTTTACAGATTCTGAGTGCATTGTCCTTTCAAAGGATTTTAAAATTCCTGAAGATCTTGTTTTACTAAGAACACCAAGAAAGGACAATGTATACTGTTTAGACACAGAACTTTTATTCAAATCAAGTACTTTAAGCTGTTTGATATCCAAAGCATCATCCAATGAATCTGCTCTTTGGCATAGAAGGATGTGTCACATGAATTTCAAGTCCATGAATGTTTTAGTCAAAAAGAATCTGGTAAGAGGTTTACCACAAAAGGAGTTCATATGTGATGATCATTGTGTAGCATGTCTTAAAGGCAAGCAACACAAAACTTCTCATAAGGCCAAAGAAGTAAATTCAATCTCATCTGCTCTTCAGCTGATTCATATGGATCTATTTGGTCCAACATCTGTTTTGAGTTTGAATAAAAGGGCCTACTGTTTAGTTATTGTTGATGATTTCACAAGATTTACTTGGGTTTACTTTCTTAGGTCTAAAGATGAAACTGCTGAGCTAGTTAAATCATTTATTCTTAATATAGAAAACCAATCCAACTCAAAAGTTAAGGTGATAAGGTCAGACAATGGGACTGAATTTAAAAATCATATGCTAAACAGTTTTTGTGAGTCCAAAGGTATTGCTAGACAATATAGTGCACCAAGAACACCACAACAAAATGGTGTAGCTGAAAGAAAGAACAGAACATTAATTGAGGCTGCTAGAACAATGTTAGCTGATTCAAAACTGCCAATGACTTTCTGGGCAGAAGCTGTTAATACAGCCTGTTATGTTCTGAATAGGGTTCAGGTCGTTCAAACTAAAGGGAAAACTCCTTATGAGTTATTCCATAATAGAATTCCCTTAATAGCCTTTTTCAAGTTCTTTGGCTGTCCATGTACCATTCTTCACACTAAGACTCACTTAGGGAAGTTTGAAAGCAAGGCTGAAGAAGGATTCTTTGTAGGATACTCAAATCAAAGCAAATCCTATAGAGTATATAACAGTGTGTCTAAAACTATTTAAGAAAGTGCAAATGTTGAATTTAATGAAAATACTGCAAATGTCAAAGGCACTGGTCCTGATTGGTTGTTTGATTTAGATTCACTAACAAATTCTCTGAGCTTTGTTGAGTATAATGCAGAAGCTGATGCAAACAGGATTGAAGCTGTCAACACAAATTCTCATGCTGTCAATACAAATTCTCAAGCTGTTGGCACAAACTCTCAAGCTGTTACAGATTCAAATACTTGGGATGAATATACACCTATACCACTTCTGTCATGTGACCCTCCAGGGGTTCTGAATGCTCAACATGATACAAATCCAGACACTGAAGTGCCACTCCCAAGTCCTGAGAGAACAGCTCCACCATAATGGGAAACAGTCCCAGACTCAAGTCAAGCTGTTCCAGAAGCTGAACCATCCACTGGTCCTGATGGAGATGATACAAATCTTGGATCCTCTTTTCAGACAGAAAGAGAGCCTACACTCAGAGTTCACAAGTATCATCCTCTCAGTCAAATAATGGGTGATCCACGTACACCTGTGCAAACAAGGAAAATGGTTCACAATGAGACTGCTGCTGCTGAACAAGCAGTTTCTAAATTCAGTCTAGCTGCTTTTGAACATGCCTGTTTCATGTCTCAGCTAGAACCTAAAAAGGCATCAGAAGCATTGAAAGATTCATCCTGGATTGAGGCAATGCAGGAAGAGCTGCTACAATTCAAGATTTAATATGTCTGGACACTGGTTGATCTTCCTAAAGGAAAGAGAGCAATTGGTACAAGATGGGTGTTCAGAAACAAGAAAGATGAGAGAGGGATAGTCATCAAGAATAAAGCAAGACTAGTAGCACAAGGGTACACTCAAGAAGAAGGCATAGATTATGATGATGTATTTGCTCCAGTAGCAAGAATTGAAGCCATCAGACTATTTTTGGTCTATGCAAGCTTCAAAGGTTTTAAAGTGTATCAAATGTATGTGAAGTCTGCTTTTCTATATGGGACAATTGAAGAGGAGGTCTATGTATGTCAGCCTCCTGGTTTTGAGGACTACAAGTATCCAGACAGAGTCTACAAGTTAGACAAGGCTCTCTATGGTCTCTATCAAGCCCCCAGAGCATGGTATGACACTCTGTCATCATACCTTCTACAGAATGGGTTCAAGAGAGGCACTCTGGACAAAACACTTTTCACAAAGTCCATCAAAGCTGAGATTCTGCTTGTACAAATCTATGTTGATGACATCATCTTTGGCTCAACAAATGATTGCTTGTGCAAAGAGTTTGAGGCATTAATGCACAAAAAGTTTCAAATGAGTTCAATGGGAGAACTCACTTTCTTTCTAGGATTGCAGGTCAAGCAGAAGCCCACTGGTCTCTTCATAAGTCAATCAAAGTATGTTAAAGACATACTGGAAAAGTTTGGGTACCAAGATACCAAAGCTGCAAGTACTCCTATGGACCCTCACAAGCAGCTTCATACAGACAAAGATGGAATAGATGTGGATATTCATTTATACAGATCTCGTATAGGATCACTTATGTATCTAACATCTTCTAGACCTGATATTATGTTTGCTGTCTGTGTCTGTGCAAGGTTCCAATGTTCACCAAAGGATTCCCATCTGGTTGCTGTTAAGAGAATCTTTAGATATCTAAAAGGTCAACCTCATTTAGGCCTCTGGTATCCTAAAGACTCTCCTCTTACATTAACAGCCTACTCTGACAGTGACTATGGAGGATGTAACATTGACAGAAAATCCACAACTGGTGGATGTCAATACTTAGGAGCAAGACTGGTCTCTTGGCAATGCAAAAGGCAAACAACTGTTTCCACCTCATCCACTGAAGCAGAATATGTAGCAGCTGCAAGCTGTTGCTCCCATGTAATATGGATTCAAAATCAATTGAGAGACTATGGTATGCACTTCTTATCCACTCTTATTTACATTGACAATTCAAGTGCAATCAGCATTGTGCAAAATCCAGTGAAATTTCCAAAAACCAAGCATATAGAAATCAGATTTCACTTTATAAGGGATTGTAATGAAAAGAAATTAATCCAAGTTACCAAAATTCATACTGACGATCAGTTAGCTGATCTATTTACAAAACCTTTTGATATGGGAAGGTTCACTTTCCTGGTATCAAATATTGGTATGGTAAACATGGATTAATTTGTTTTCATTATTATCCACTTCATATGCTTATTCAAGGGGGAGTCACTGTTTCATTAAAAGATGCTTAATTTCCAACTAACAGCTTGAGTATTTTCTCAAGCTGCTAGTTCATTTTCTCGGACTGTTAGTTATTTCACTTGATCTGTCAAAGTGTGCAGGGTATTTAGGTAATTTCTTAAATGTGTGCGCGGGACCCAACCTTTTCAAAACCTTTAAAGGTCCCAGTTTCGTTCAGTTGTAACTACCAGTTACATAATCTCATACCACGGCCTTCTTTTTCTCTCTGAACGATTCACACACTCTTCTTTCAAACCCTAAAATCTCCGTTTAATTTTTCCATGGAGTTTGTCAAGGAACACAACTGCCTACCCTACTCTCTAAAGCACTCTCAACTTCAACCGTTCCATGACATGATGGACTTTCTTAGACACTCCCATATCCATCATGCCCTCAATATCAATCCCACCATATACATCTCTCATATTGAGCAGTTCTGGAACCGTGCTTCTGTGCAAACCATCAATGGAGTTCCTTCTGTGATATCCAAAATTGATGGCACTCCCATCACAATAACTGAGGAATCCATTCGACATCATCTGCATCTTCAAAATGCCTCAGGTATAACAGACCTATCCCTTAATGCGTTACATACTGGTCTTTCTGCTATTGGATATAGGGGTCTTGCTGATTCTTTTACTTTCTTTAAAGCACACTTTTCACCTAAATGGAAATATCTTGTGCATATTATTCAGCAGTGTCTTAGCCCTAAAAGAACTGGTTGGTCAGAATTTTCCTCAAATATTGCCACTGCCTTAGTGTGCTCTTCAACAGGCCAACAATTCAATTTTTCAAATATGATTTCTCAGGGGATGTTAAGGCATCATTCCCTAAAGAATGGGAAATTTTTGATGTATCCTAGATTTTTGGCAGAGATAATTGCAAAAACTATCACAATTTTTCAGATACATAGGAGGATACATGTTTCCCATAGGCACTCACTATCTTCTATTAAAAGGCTTTTAAAGCCAAGTGCCAATTTTTTTAGTATAGATGCTCCATTGCCTTCTGCAATGATGAACATCATTCCAAGAAACTGAGGAGAGGGTCCTGAGCAGGCTCAGCCTAACACTACTGCTTCACCCCCAGAATGCCAACCCACTCCTCATGATACACAAATGCCTTCTGTTCCTATTGTTCAGCCAATATCCCCACTCAAATATCTATATAAAAGGAAAAGAGGACCAGGAGCTCCTTCCTCCTCAGTCTTCATACAAGAGCCAAATAACCCTGTGCAGGAGGATACTTCTACATAGAACATCCAAAGGGCACCCATTGAGGAAACTCCCATCCTCAATCAGGAGGTGAACATCTCACAAGAGATTGTTCATATGGGTTCTGTGGCTGACACTACTGCTGCTTCTACACAAGAGGCACAGGACAGTGCCAACATTGCTAAGACCACACTCATGGCAACAGAAGGTGTGCAAGCACCATCTGGAAGTCCCCAGTACCAAGAACAGAGGGGCCCAGAGGTTTTCACTTCTGGAATTCATGCCAGTGATAGATCACAAGCACCAACTTCGTTTGCTGATCTTGAGGCTAGTCTGCAACTTATGTTATTAACGGATCCTAAGCTGCAACCTATTGTAGCAATGTTGGAATACCGAAAGTCCATCATTGTTGCACAGGAAGCACAACTTACTGCACTAAGACAGAAAGAAGCTGCTCAGAATCAATGAATGGATTATCTCCATAAAGGGTTCACCCTATGTGGAAATAAAATCATACAATTAGAGCGCATGATTCGAACCCAATTGGCAACGGTTGTAGGCCCTTTTGGACCAAACCAATGCTTCCAAAAAGGGGGAGAATCAGGAGGTTCAAATCCCTGAATCAGTCCAAGCAGCTCCAACAGAATCAGTCCAAGCAGCTCCAACAGTTCAAGATTCTAGGCTAGCAGTCCCAACAGCTTCTCAAGCTGTTAGCCTAGAAACTCAAGCTGCCTTACAAGACCAACTGGAGTTGTACTAAGAGAAACAACTCAGGCTCCTAGCAGTTCAGTCCAAGCAACATCTTCTGCTACAAAAGATAAGGGCAAGGGTATTCTTATTGAGTCTCCAAATCACAAATTTTCTACCAGAGAAGCCCAGATTGCCTTTGATGCTGAGATTGCCAGAAAATTAGCAGAAGAACAAGATCAAGAGTTAGACCAGCAAACCCAGTCCCCAATGGAAGATGATGAAACCTTAGGTGATTACCATAGAGGGTTTGTGGTCAAGCAAGGGGAAAGGAAGAGGAAGATGCCAACAGGGCATTCTAAGGCTGAGCATAGAAGATTTCTAATTAATTTTGCCTTTGCAGCAGGTATCCCAAAGAAAATGGCTCAGTCCATGAGCACCAAAAGGCTACAAGATATCCATGACAAAGAGATGGACAAACGAAAGAAAGCCAAAGTCTCCCAAGAAGTCCAAAGATCCCAAGAACCAGTTCAAACTGGTACAAGTGATGTTCAAACTACTGCCAGTGCCCCTGCTCCTTCTGTTCAAGCTGCTGCTTCTATTCCTGAATCAGAGTCAATGTCACAAGCAAAGCTGGATCAGGTTAAAAAGGTGTTGTTTGAGCAACAACTGCAAAAGGTGATGGAGATAGAGAAATTGATAGACCAGCATGACTTTACAAAACCTCCTATTAATTATTGGTATGCTAAGTCAATGGACAACATTGACTTAAGATTTCAGTTTGTAGTAAGAAGGGAATCTGGTCTAGAAGAAGAGTATAACAGCATCATGCATATGGCTCAAAGGATGACCAGAGATGAGCTCACAAGAATGTTGGTACATCCTGTGTGACGATAGCAGTCTAAGTGATCCTACATTGTGATTTTAGCAAGTGTTTGTTATATGTGTTTATATATGGTTGATATTTATTAGTGTTTGTATGTTTGAGCTTGATGTAACGTATTACAAGAAGTTCAAACATAAAGTACAAAGATAAAATCAATCATAAGGTAAAAACATAAGTTTCAATATTAAGTTAAGTATGTGAAATGCTAGATTCGGATTATTTAAGGCTTGGCATTCGAATCTGTGATAGATTCGAATGTAGCTCTAGATTCGAATGAGGGCAGATTCGAGAGTGTCATTGTGGACAAACTCGAATAGGCCTTGGGCCAGATTCGAGTTTGGCCCATAACAGACTCGAATCAGGCTCTATAATTAGGGATAGACTCAAGATATTATCAGACTTTTTGCAGAATTCGTGAGGGATTAAGCATTAAGCGATCTCGAGTTTATCATCAGTGTTAGTGCCGTTTCAGAGAGAATCAGTTCGTAGGATCGTTCGTGTGTCGTTCGTTCAGCCTCTGATAGTCTCCGTGTTTCGTGTGTGAGAGTTGTTTCCGTCTACCCGTTAACGAGGATTCCGCACTCGTTGACGGTTCCGCGTCTAGATAGATCTCGTAGTGGTAGACCTTACAAGTGGTATCAGAGCCTACAGAGTGTTCTTGGTGTTCTTCGTGTTCATCTAGATACATTCTAGGTTTCTTGACGCTAGTTGGACGGTTTTTTCTCTCAAAATCGTGTTTTCAAGCTTAGCAAATTCTTATTCGGAAAATACTTTGTGGTTTTTCACGTTTTTGATCGAAATCATTATTTTTCGTTAGAAAAATACTGGTTTAATCTGCAAAACGTAAAGAAATCAAAGTATTAGCCATTTTTCGAGTTTGCGGCGCTCGAATCTAATAGGGGTAATTAGGGTTACACTTAGTCTCGAGTCTAACCAAAATCCGCTCCTTTCGAGTCTGATACAGAGGGTTTCGAATCTATTTCGAGTTTGTGCTGCATTCGAATAGGATCTCGAGTCTACTTAGTTTCGAGTTTAATTCGAGTTTAGTCTAGTTTCGAATAGGGTTTCGAATCTGCTGTTATTTCGAGTTTGTCTGACCTTCGAATCTGAGGACTTTTCGAATCTGACATAATTTCGAGTTTAATTGAATTATAACACTTAATCGAATTTAATCCCAAATAAATTGGAATCTGATTACATTCGAATCTACCTAGATTCGAACGAATTAATTCACATTAGTTTCGAATTAAATTAATTAAGGTCAATTCAATTACTTTTGAAAAGATGTCAAATCTTCAAAAATTCCTAGAAATGGACCACGAAGTCGGGAAGGCAAACGCTCCGCCTAAACTGATGAAAGTCGAAGATTATTACTGGTGGAAAGATCGGTTTACCGATTTCGTGCGTTTTAATGACATGCGCATGTGGGTTTGTATCGATGAAGGATATATTCCACCAGTTTCAGAAGTTGTAGGCCGTCAGAAAGTCTTATCATACCAAATGATGAAGGAGGATGATAAGAAATTGTATGAAGCCGAAAACAAAGCTTTCTCGCTAATCCGAATGGCTTTGCCTCAGGATATACTGCACACATTTAGGACTCAAAAGACGTCAAAGGAACTTTGGGAGTCTCTAGAGAAGAGGTGTGAGGGTAATCCTAGGGTTCGTAGAAAGCGTACAGAGCTGTTGAAACAACAGTTTGCAATTTTCAAGGCGTTAAAGGATGAACAGCTGGATGATATCATCACCCGGTTTTATCACCTGTTGACGGAACTTGAAAGTCACGGGATTGAGTTTACTGACACCGACAAGAACAACAAGCTTCTTGATGCCTTACCAGCCAAATGGGCTATGTATGTGGCAATGATCAAGCTGAACGAGGACAAGTATTATACTCAATCACTGGATGATATTATGGGAACGTTGCGGGCATATCACTTCGAGCTACTGAAGGCCGAAACTGATTACGAACAAGTCCAGAATCCAGCAATGTATTTTGGAAAGACAACAAAACCTTCAGCGACAGCGGACCTGAAGACTGCTACAGCGTTTTTCACCGGAGATACATCGTCACCAGCAGAAACTGATGACACATTGAATCGCGCGTTCTTAGGATTAGGAAGATCGGAAGAACCGCAGCCTCAAGTACAACAGGCATCTACATCTCAGAGCTATTCGAAGATGCCCATGAGCGCAAAATCAGCGGAAGAACATTTGAATCTGCTTGCTTCTTTTGTGGCCGCGTACGGGAATTGTGTTCAGGGGAAGATTAACGATCCTGCTCTCTGGGATGAAGACTACGATCAGGTCGACCCTGATGATCTTGAGGAAATGGATCTTAAATGGCAACTGGCCATGGTAACCCAAAGGGTTAAGAGATTCATTAAAAGAACCGGGAGGAATCTGACAATGAACAACAAGGGAATTGGATTTGACAAGTCCAAAGTAAATTGCTACAACTGTCAAGGACTCGGACACTTCGCCAGGGAGTGTCAGAGACCGAAGGTGGAGACATACCAAGGGCAGAGAAAGCATCAGGGACAGTTCCAAAATCAGTCCCTACAACGATACCTACCGAGTTCATCTGCCGGTCAAGCCAACCTAGCGGGTCTACTATCTAATGTCACTTCAGACAGACAGCTAGATGGTACGTATGACTGGAGCTCACATCCAGAATCAAATGCACGAGCCTTTATGGCAGAAGTCACGGAAACTGGGTGTGATGGGGAAGAGCAGACCACAAGGGACAGCAGTCCGATGTGGGTGGAAAAAGCGAATGATCAGACAGTTCTGGAGTTTGCTGCTCAGATGGCCAACTTGGAATCTGATAACTCAAAGGTTAGTCTGACTTACTCTCTTTTTCGTGAATTATGTGCGTTGTGTGTTAATTCTAACGATAGGTTAAATCTCGTCTTAGAATCACATAAAACCATAACTGCTCAAAATGAGAATTTAAAAATTGAAAACGCTAGCCTAAACGATATCAAGCAAGATCTTAAAGAAAAGCTTAAGGCTGATGCTCAAGACGTAATAGTTCTAAAAGACAAACTCAGTGAGCAGTGTGTTAGGATAGAGCTAATGTATGAGCACGTAGAAGCCTTGACCAAAAGTCTTAAGGACAAAGACATCGAGCTAGCTGAAACAAAGGTAAAGGTAGCAGAGGCAAACAGTAAGCTAGAGAAGTTTAGGAATTCAAGCCTAAACCTAGGGAAAGTTTTAGATGCCCAAAGACAGTCAAAAAAGCCTGTAGGTCTAGGATTTCACGAAATTCCTCCACCTTTCAATGCAAACTATGTGCCTCAGCCTCAGGAGAAAACTGATAAATCAGTAGACTTAGAGGACCTACCTACACCGACACCAGAGCCTATAAAAGATAATGCACCTAAGGTGACTGACACAACCGTCAAGGTTAAGAAAGTCAAATTTGTGTCTTCCTCCAGTGAAACACCTGCAGGAAAACAGAAAATTGCTTGGGCTGATCAGGACGATGAGCCAGTCGCCATAGATGTACAAAAGGAACTAGATACTAGTGAGACACCTAAGTCTAAGGGATCACACAAAAAGTCCATAGATAAGATGTCTTGCTTCAGATGTCACGAGAAGGGGCACGTTGCTTCTCACTGTCCTCTTAGGAAAGCCGATGTTACACCTAAGACAGTGAACCCAACACCTGTTAAGCCCTCAACCAGTGTGGCAAGCACCAGTAGTTCTCAGAGTACCGAGAAAACTGTGCAGGCCGCACCCAAACAAGTTGTGAAAAACACACCGGTAAAGGTTGGACCAAAGGAAGTGGTTAGGACAAATTCACCGACTCGTGTCATTAATCAATCTAGGTCAGCAACACAACAAGTCTATAGGAGCACAACACCTAGCAGGTCACACACTCCAGTTAGGTCTCATACTCCAGTTAGACATTACGCACCGGTAAGAGCTCAGGGATCACAGTCCGAAATGCCATATAATAGGAATTATTCTAGAGCTCCACAACAAATGCCTACTCCAAGGCAAAGAGTGAACTTAAATCACTCGGCACCACAACAGACTCCAGTTCAAAAGCCCAAGTCACCTGAAAGGCGAGATGGGTATTTGAAAGAGTTCAAGTATGTGGACGAGAATGGTATAACCAAGTCAGTTATGGCTTGGGTTCCCTGTGATAACTAACCTCTTTTCTTTCATGTGCAGGAGATTACCACAGGTCCAAACAACAAGTGGTTCGTCGACAGTGGATGCTCCAGGCACATGACAGGGGAAAGAGGTCTACTTACAGACTTCAAGGGTGGGAATCGGGGATTCGTATCATTCGCGGGTAACAAGGGTGGAAATATCACGGGTACCGGAGTGGTCACTAATGGGACGATAAAGTTGGACCAAGTTTATCACGTTGATAAACTGGTTCACAATCTCATTAGTGTATCTCAAATCTGTGATAAGAAGAACTCAGTGTTGTTCACCGACACGGAGGCGTTAGTGCTAAAGCCGGGATTCAAGATTCCTGAAGAATGGGTATTGATGCGGGCACCAAGGAAGAATGACTAGTACATGCTGGATATGAACAAGCCGGAGACTTCGATGGGGCCAATTTGTTTATTATCCAAAGCTTCGGAGACGGAATCGGTACTGTGGCACAGACGCATGGCTCACCTGCACCTAAGAAAGATGAACTACATAACGAAGAATGGACTGGTGCAGGGTGTGCCTATGAAGAGCTTTCAGTTCGAGGACAAGTGTCTACCGTGCATGAAGGGCAAGCAACATAAGAAGACACACAAGTCCAAGAAGCAGAACTCCATAACCTCAACATTCGATTTGTTGCATATGGACCTTTTCGGCCCAATCAACAAAAGGAGTATCGGAGGTAGTTGGTAATGTTTAGTTATCACTGACGATTACTCACGTTTTTCTTGGGTTTTCTTTTTAGGTACAAAGGACGAGACGACTTCCAAGCTCATCGGGTTCTTAGACCAAGTGGAGAATTCCTACGGAACAAGGGTTAAAAGAATACGTAGTGATAATGGGACTGAATTCAAAAATACTGTAATTGGTGTATATTGCCTATCAAAGGGCATAGTGCATCAATTCAGTGCACCATATGAACCTCAACAAAATGGGGTGGCCGAACGTAAAAATAGGACATTGATTGAGGCTGCAAGGACTATGCTTTCGGATTCAAAGCTTCCTACCATGTTTTGGGGGGAGGCAGTGAATACCGCGTGCCATATTTTAAACCGAGTCCTTACAGTCAAAACTTTCAACAAAACATGTTATGAAATTTTGAATAAACGGCCACCTAACTTAACTGGATTCGAACCGTTTGGGGTACCATGCACTCTTTTGCGAACAAAACATCAACCGAAGTTTGGCGAAAAGGCTGACGAAGGATACTTCCTAGGTTATGTGCCTAACTCACCAAACAAACGGGTTTTTAACAAAACAAATGGTACTGTGGAGATTGTGTATAATATTGAAGTCACAAGTTATACACATGAACCCCAAGCTGGTCCGGAATGGATATTTGACTATGATAAATTATTTGAGTCATTTAACATTTCTTTGGATGATAATGCAGGTACAATAAAAAAGGACATGGCGACGTTGCATCTGAATAACGATGGCCATATCTTTCCGAGGACTACGTTTGAATCCACATTCGAGCCTACTGCGACAGTCAATGGATCTCCAGAAGTTGCTGATTCAGAAGCACCTACCACTGAGAATCAGACTCAAGCATCAAGTTCCAACCAAGAGGAAGGAATCGATTACAACGAGGTATTTGCACCAGTAGCAAGGCTGGAAGCCATTAGGTTGTTTCTAGCTTTTGCCTCCTTCAAGGGCTTTAAGGTATATCAGTTAGATGTTAAGAGTGTTTTCTTATATGGGAAAGTGAAGGAGTTGGTGTATGTAGAACAACCGCCCAGATTCACAGATCCAAAATATCCTGATAGAGTATATCGTTTAGATAAGGCTCTATATGGATTACATCAGGCACCAAGGGCGTGGTATGAGACTCTATCCAACCATTTGTTAGAGAACGGTTTTGAAAGGGGTAGGATAGATAGTACTTTGTTTGTTAAAAGGAAGGGAGAACACTTTATCTTGGTACAAGTGTACGTCGATGATATCATCTTTGGATCATCAGACGAACAGATGTGCAAAGATTTCGAGAAGGTGATGAAGTCTAAGTTCGAGATGAGTGCTATGGGAGAGTTAAATTTCTTTTTGGGGTTACAAGTTGACCAGAAGAAGGAAGGGATGTTTATCCATCAGACTAAGTATGTCTATGACATATTGGAGCGTTTCGGGATGGAAGGAACAAAGTTGACTGCCCATTTCAGCACGCCGATTCAAGTGAATCATAATCTCGGACCGGGTACTGAAAGTGATACCGATGTGGATCCGACTTTATATCGGGCCATGATTGGATCACTTATGTATTTAACTGCTTCAAGACCTGACATTATGTTTGCTGTGTGTATTTGTGCTAGGTTTCAAGCGAATCCGAAGGAGATGCATATGAAAGCTGTGAAGCGGATTCTACGATACCTCAAGTCGAAACCGATGCTGGGCCTTTGGTATCACGCGGAGGGAGATCTAGAGTTGGAGGCGTTCACGGATTCTGACTACGGAGGATGCAGCTTGACGCGCAAATCAACAACTGGCGGTTGTCAGTTCCTAGGAGGGAGATTGGTATCCTGGCAATGCAAGAAACAAACATCGGTAGCCGTGTCAACGTGCGAGGCCGAGTATGTTGCTGCTGGTAGTTGCTGCTCACAGGTTCTGTGGATACAACAACAATTGGGGGATTACGGTTTGGCTTACACTCAAACTCCAATTAGGATAGACAATCAATCTACAATTGCTATAACGAATAATCCAGTTAAACACAACAAAACAAAGCACATAGACATTAGGCATCATTTTATTCGTGATTGTGCTGAAAAGAACTTAATCAAATTGGTAAAAGTGGCAACAGAAGATAATAATGCAGATTTATTTACCAAAGCATTTGATAAGTCTTGGTTTGAGTATTTAATTCAATTGAATGGAATGCGCAACCCAGAGTAATTTGACCTTAGTAGTAGTAGTTTATTTTATTTTATAGTCGTAGTATTTCTTTCTTTATAGTAGTCTGCTAATTTAGGAAAGTTTCTATTTTTAGTAAGTTTCTATTTTTAGTAAGTTAGTATGTTATCTTATTTTATTGCTATTTCTTATGAAAAACAAAAGAAAAAAGAGAGATAATCATAAATAAAAAAAAAGAATATCAGAAAAAGAGCTAAGCCTTAGATATATAGGTTCAAAGTGACGAAAATTAGCACAGTCGTTACAAACTCTAAGTGTTTAGGCTTTCACACATAATGCAACTAAATTCTAAGTGTTATACTTTGTTTAGTTTGATGTGTTGGTAGGCATAATACATATAGGGAATCTCAAGGCTAATAAAATATTCTAGAAAAAGTCAAGCGTGTCATTAACTTAGATGTATGACCAATCGGTCTTAATTTTTATGTACAAGACATACAAACTTTGAGTCTAAATGAGGTATGAAAACTTTCTGGGGATGTATGGCAACATCAAATACATCTGAAAATGGAAAGAATAGTCAAATCATACAAAATTGAGAGTCGAAAACATGTAACTCTGTTGTACGTAAGTACAGACCTGTTGCCTCTGTTTAGATTCGGGTTGGCAAGATATGTCGCTTTGTTGTACGTCAGTACAGACCTGTCACCGCTGTCTTGCTAACTTTAAAAATAAACCTTAAGTCAAACTAAGACACTTTGTTGTATGAAAATACAGACCTGTGTCCGATGTTTGTCTTTTAAAGAAAGTTTGCAAATACCAACAAGTTAGAATCTTTGTTTGTGTGCCTTGATCATAAAAGTATGTCTATGTCTGAGTCACGTAAGATAATTTCATGATAAATAAAAATGCCAAGGGATATTCCGAAATGTAGCATGTTTAAAGGGGTAAAATACCAACAATCGGCTAAATAGGTATGTCACGACAAATAATCAAAGGAATCAAAAATTCATAAGTGTGAAAGTTTAAGTACTGAAAGTAAGTATCAGACATCGCTATCTGATTGAACCTTTCTTAGACTATACTCATCAAAAAGATTTTGTTTAGTTAGCTTAGGTTGTAAATTGTATAAGTATAGCTTAAGTCTAGATTAAATTTTTGGTCAAAATTTTATTTTTATTTTATTTTATTTTACCTTAGTTTATTTTCTTTTATTTTATTTTAGTTTAATTTTTACTTAGGTAAAAGGTCAAAAATTACTGAGGGTGCATTCAAAGTTGGATAAAATAAACATTGCGTGAAATATCTTGTGCTTAGGATAAAAGATTTGGCATAGTTTATCTTGTTACACAATACCGTAGAAAAAGGTTGAAAAAGTTGATGTTATTTAAAAAATTTTCGAAATTTTTCTAAGTGTTTAGTGTTTTCGAATTTAGGACAGTCTCGAATTGGGAAAGCTTCGAATCTGTCAGTAGATTCGAGTATGGCCTTAGATTCGAAGGTTGGTAGTATATATAGGTCAACAGTGAAGTCATTAAATACTTTCTGTTTTCGAATCTATCTTCTCGAATCTAATCAGGCGATTTCGAATCTGTGCTCGAATCTATCGTTTCTCTCATAAACGACAATTTGTCGAGATTATTGCTAAAGTGTTCGATTCTACTCCTGTATCTAGGTATAATCAACTTGATTGTACAAGATTCATGTAGTCTTATACACCATTTTAGGCAAAATCATCGATTTTTGAAGGTTTAAAGGTCAAAATCGGGTTTTCATAAAATTACCAAGTTTGGACCGATAAACAGTTAAATTAAATACATATCAATGATTAGAACCTAGTTGACTAATGAATGTATGTGATTTTCTAAGTTCAAAATGGTTAAAATCTTGGAGATTTGGTGTTTGAGTAGGACGGGGTTCGAATCTGTTCCTGGGTTTCTCGAATCTGTCATTAGACTCGAGAAGACCATGACATTCGAATCTGTCATCAAACTCGAAAGGGTGACTTATTCGAATCTGTTACATTCGAATCTGTCTTTTATTTGCATTATTTAATTTAAATTTTATTAAACTTGTAGAAATTTAATTGTGTTGGATTTTGTACTTAAACAAGTTCAAAATAAAACAGATTTGAATTTAAACAAGTTTATTGATTTTTAATGAATCTAATAGTTTGTTTATTGTGTAGATATGGCTGTTCGAGCTTTTGTGCCGAAGCACAATATGGTCCTTCATCCTGATCATCATCTCCCTGAGGCGCAGGGATTCAGACAAATGCTAGATTTTCTAGTAGAATCTAGGATTGGTTTTGCGTTGTCCCATAATGTTCAGCTTGTTTTATCATATATTGGTCAATTTTATGATCATCTTCAGGTAGACTGCTCGGTCACCCCGACAGTGCTACGAACTCGCATAGCTGGACAACCGCTAGTATTTTCGGCGGATATGCTGCGTCAGGTGTTGCAGCTGGGTTCTCAAGAAGAAGAATCTGGACCAATCGAGTTTCCTCTGAATATTAGGCAAGCGGCCTTTCAGAGAATGGGTTATAGTCTCGATGTGACGAAGGTTTCCTATATGAAGAGCGGGTTAATCGGCCAATGGAGATTTCTGGCTCATGTCTTTATGGTATGCTTTGCACCAAAGAAAGCCGGTTTTGACTATATGGTCTCGAAGATCCAGTCTGGGATTGTCGCGATAGTGTATAATCGACCATACAGTTTCTCGGAAATGTTTTTCTCCGAATTTGTTCACCAGATCACCGCTCCAGAAAATCAACAATTCCTGCTGTATCCACGGTTCATCATGATGCTGATCAGGCATTTCTTGCCAAATCTGCCTCCGTCGAATGAGATCCAAAGCGTAGCTGTAATGGATAAGAGGATCTTCGCTGATTGTTCCTCGCACAGAGGAAGATTGGCTGTTCCAGTTGAGCGTCCGTTGTTTGGAGCCATCTTGGATAGGAATTTTGAAGCCCCAGATGTTGCCAACTGGGCAGGGGAAGTTGAAGTTCGAGCCAGGCAGCCTCCACAACAACAACAACAACCACAGCCACCACGTGCACAAAGGCGAAGACAAAGAACCTCTGCGAGTCAAACTCAGGCGTCTAGGCCTTCTACCTGTCATCAGCCGGAAGTACAGGAAGCAGGGCCTTCTAGTGCCGTTCCAGAGTCCGAGGAAATAGCCCAAACGCTAGAAGAAATATGGGCGTCAGGTCCGCATGCAGATGAAGATATAGCTGCAGCGTTAGTGGGTGAATTACTTGAGCCTCCTGAGGGAGAAGAAGATGTGTTGAGAGATGTAGACGAATATTTTCCAGAGCAGACTGGTATTGATGCGTCATCATCTGCAACCGAGTCGGAGGAAATGGAGGATATTGAAGTAGAAGCTCCAGAATCAGTGTCTACAGAACCTAATGTTCAGATTGGTACGTATGGATCTAGGTTAGTAGTCAATGAAGATGCTTCGAGGAGGAGAATATCACGAGAATCTGATGATTCGGATTTTGAAGAGGAGGAAGTTGCTCAATTAGTGACGCGGCAACGGGCCAAGCGTCACAGGTTTATGCAAGGATCATCTTCAGCATCTGAAGCACAACCGGAAATCCCCCAAGCTCAATCTCAAGAACCCCAAACCACTTTTCCACCACCACCACCTCAACCTGAACCATATATTCCATCACCAATCATTCCTACACCTATACAGTCTATTCCATCAATCTCGACCACATATACCGACAATCAAAGGTTTTTGCGCTTAAAAGATAGAGTCGACTTCCAGGAACTTTAAATCTTTGGGCTAACAAGGGCAATTGGTGAAATTCAGGCGCATAATGAAAATCTCGATAAGGAGAATGCCGAGTTGAAAAAGATTGTGGAGAAAGTCCAGGAAGAGAACACAGAGATAAAATCATTTGTAGCAGATCAGGCCGCAGAGATAAGGGTGATGCGCTCCCTAATCGAGCAGTTAATGAAAAATATACAGGCTCAGGGGGAGACGTCGTGCCGTGATCAGAATGTACAGAGGCCAAGAGATGGTGATGATGAAGACAACCAAGGCAATGATCCCAGCCCTAAAAGTCAGGATGAGCCAGTAGATTTTTCTGCTGCTCAGACTGCTCAATCTCAGGGGGAGCCTAGTCTAGCAGAAGGAGAAGTAGGAGAAGCAAGCTCATCTAAGCCTACAGATTTTGAGATCAGTGAGATGATCGATGCTCTCATGGATCTTGATGATGATCCGATGGATGTAGGTTTTGATTATGACGATGAAGATCTAGAAGAGGGTGAGTTTGTGCCTGAAGAGATAGTTGACTGGCAATCAGATGACGAGGTATGTGCTGATGACGATGATGAAGCTGATGAGATCGTCGTACAGCAGAACCCTATCACTGATACATACATGATAGATGGGAATGATATTGTTAACGTAGAAGTTGTGAATGCTGCGTTAAACGTTGAGCCATCAATAGAGGAACCAGCCAGGGAACTAACAAATGAAGAGAATAGAAAATTGTGGTTCAGAGCTGAAAAGAAGGAGTTACAGCTTAAAAGGAAAATGAGGGTGCCGGGTACTGGGAAGTTGTCTGAACGCATATTAAGCTGGTTCTTTGATAGAGAACTGCAGCTATTTATAATTAAGAGGAAAGACTGGCTCCAGTACCTGAGACGATCACTGAAAGCTTTCAATTCACTGCCAAAGATCGAAATCACAGCGCTAGCATGGAAAGATCTGATTAACATTGGCAATGATCCCTACGCAGACGTAATTGCAAGAATCATAAGAAAAGAGGGGAGATCAAGGGAGTTTGAGTGACTGAGTCCAAGGGTTGGAAGAAGAGTAGAGGATCCTTCACGCATTGATCCTCTAACTGGACGACCTTGGATGAGGATCCACTGCAAACCAGCAAGATGTCTTAGGAAGGTGCCTCTCAAGCCTATGCCACAGAATGTCTTGAAGAATCTGCATTGGTGGTATGCTGACACTGAGACTGGAGAAGTGGTCATGGAAGACTTTGAAGAAAACATTATTCTTAGAGTTTATGATCCTCTTCACCTGGTAAACCTTTCTAGAGATGATCTTCATATTTTGCATGCCTGTAAGATTTCTAGTGATGCACATATGGATAGTGAAGCTAGGAAATATGAAAATGTAGTCAAAGTATGTGTTGAAAAAGGCTTGTATGCTGGAAGTAGTTTGAATCAATAAATAAACAAAGTTCTTAAGTCAAATGTGTGAATTATTAGAAGCTATCGTCAAGGGGGAGTCTGTTGGTACATCCTGTGTGACGATAGCAGTCTAAGTGATCCTACATTGTGATTTTAGCAAGTGTTTGTTATATGTGTTTATATATGGTTGATATTTATTAGTGTTTGTATGTTTGAGCTTGATGTAACGTATTACAAGAAGTTCAAACATAAAGTACAAAGATAAAATCAATCATAAGGTATAAACATAAGTTTCAATATTAAGTTAAGTATGTGAAATGCTAGAGTCAAATTATTTAAGGCTTGGCATTCGAATCTGTGATAGATTCGAATGTAGCTCTAGATTCGAATGAGGGCAGATTCGAGAGTGTCATTGTGGACAAACTCGAATGGGCCTTGGGCCAGATTCGAGTTTGGCCCATAACAGACTCGAATCAGGCTCTATAATTAGGGATAGACTCAAGATATTATCAGACTTTTTGCAGAATTCGTGAGGGATTAAGCATTAAGCGATCTCGAGTTTATCATCAGTGTTAGTGCCGTTTCGGAGAGAATCAGTTCGTAGGATCGTTCGTGTTTCGTTCGTTCAGCCTCTGATAGTCTCCGTGTTTCGTGTGTGAGAGTTGTTTCCGTCTACCCGTTAACGAGGATTCCACACTCGTTGACGGTTCTGCGTCTAGATAGATCTCGTAGTGGTAGACCTTACAAAGAATGCACATTGTTGGGTCAGTAACACAAGTAAGATCGGCTCTACCACAAGTAAAGTAAGCTATCAAAGATCTGAAGAGCATTGTTGATCCTGAGTCTATAAGAAAAGATATAGAGAATGCAAATGCAAAGGGAATGAAGATCAAGCAAGTTGATCTGTTTGTCAAATCAAAGACTTACAGAATCAAATTTACAGATGGATCTGGTATGTTCTTCAATTTGAATTCTATGATCTACCAAAAGCTATGTTACTTCAGATGAGATCTGTTAAGTTATCTTGTGATAGAGAAGATATGAAGAAAGAGTTTTTGAAGGCTGTCAATCAGAAACTTGCACAGTTGTAAGTTTTTGAAAGCCTTGGTTTGTAAATAACAGTTTACTTGTTTATTTCCTTATTTGTATAGAACTTAAAGTCTTGTGTAAAGAATTTAAGTTAGGGGGAGATTGTTGGGAAATAGTCTAAGTAGTTCAAGCTGTTAGTTAGACTTCTCAAACTGTTAGTAGAATTTCTATGTAAGTACAAAGTTCATGCTGTTAGTTGAAGAATCTCGAGCTGCTAGTGTAAAAGTTCAAGCTGCCAGAGTAAATCAACTCAAGCTGCTCTGTTCAAGCTGTCAAGTGATTCAAGCTGCTCAACAGTTTTACAAACAGAAAGTGTTGATATTCAGGAAAAGATATATACACGAAGATTACAGCATATCTACTATCAGAGAAGTCATAGTCCTTCAAGGAAACAAATCAAGAAGCAATATAAATACATAGAATAGGTCTTTCTATTGTATAAGAGTTTTCTTCGTATTCAAGATTGTAATTGCTTTTTGTTTGACTTTTTCATAAGCCTCTAAGGTTGTAAAACCCTAAGAACAGTTTGTGTTCTTCGTCTAATCAAACAGATTAGAGGTGATTGTAATCATTGAAATCAGCAATACAAGCAATTTTGATTTACTTATTTATGTCTATCTGTTATGAGTTCTGAAAGCTTTTGTTAAAATAATTAAGTGTTATTCCGCAAACTTCTTAATTAAACTTTGATTCAAAGCAAGATTATTGATTTATACTCTGATAAATTCAAATCAGTTAGTCTTGGTTAATTAATTTCAGATCCTGACATAATATTTTACAGAAAAATTTGAAGCTTCTAATTCTGCTATTCGCAGTCTTTCTTGTAAATCAGATATATTGTGATTAAGATTTAGTATATTGCTTTTTAGTTCTCTTTCCTTATCTTGTAATCTGAAACTGCTCGTAAAGCTAATGTTTTATCTTTGGAAAAGTCTAAAACTAAGTTATGTTCATTACGAAGTTTGTTTTCCAAAGAATGAACATTTTTCTTTTCCGCCTTTAAAGATTTTTCAAACTGTTTAAGCATAAAGGCCATATGAGTTAGTTTTTCTTCTAGTACACATGATTCATCAATATCAGAGTCAGAATTAGAATGTACCTCCGGCTTATCTGAACCATATGATATTTCAGACTCTGAATCTTCATCCTTTTCAGCCTCAGTTTTGCCAGTTGCCATCAATGCAACTTCTTCTGTCTCTTCCTCCTCAGATTCTTGTCTTTCTGCATCCTCTTCATCAGTTAAACCAACCCATACTTCATCTTCAGCTATCAATGCTGATTCACTCAATTCTGACTCATTGAAAATTTCTGATTTGAGGCAAATATGAGCATCTTCATCCAGAATATCTTCATCTTCAGATAACTGTAACCAGTGGTCATCCTCCGCCATAAGAGCTTTGCAAGACTCTTTTTCTTTGGCTAAGAGAGCCTTTCTCGTATAGTAGTCTGAGTTTTTGACTACTGGGGATCCACATTCTCGGGCATAATGAACTGGTTTTCCACATTTGTAACATATCTGTTCTGAATCTTTCTTTGCTGACTTGTCTGACTTTTCATATGTCAGTCTTTCTTCCACTGCTTTCTCCAGATTTCTCATATTTGTCCTTCTTCTCAATTTTCCTCGAGCCTGTTTTGTAGCGCATCTTATTGTTGGTTGGCTTTCTGTAGAATTTCTTTTGAAATGCTTTTGTTAGCAGTGCCATCTGCTTTTTCATTTCTTCTATCTCTGAATCAGCAGATGAATCGGAGGATTCTGATTCGGAAGATGTACTGCTAACTACGACTCTTTTCTCCTTTTTCATTTTGTATTTGTACTTTTTCTCTGCCAGTAGAGCCAATGGATCAACAGTTTCTTTCTCGGCTTTCTTCTTTCCTGATATTTTCCTCAACACAACCTCTTGATAGTTGTTGAGGTTCTCAAATATCATATGAAAATCCATTTCTTCAATATCCTTTGTTTGCTGGATAATCATAGCATATTTCTCCCATTCAGGATTCAGAACATTTAGGAATTTGACATTTATGTCCAGATTGGACTTTGTCACTCCATTTTGTTTCATTTCACTTACCAAATTCACAAACCTTAGGTAAGTGTTTTCCAGTAGTTCTCCTTCACGGGCTCTGAAATTTTCAAACGTCATTAGGCTGTTTCTAGCCCTGTTTGTGGCAGCTCTGTCAGATCCCCTCATCAGTTTACACACTTCATCCCAAATTGACTTAGCAGTTTTTGTGTTTTTGAGGCATGTGTAAATATCATTGGGGATGGATATCAAAAGTAACTTCCTGGCAGTTTTATCCCCTAATTTTCTCTTCTTTTGTGCCTCAGTCAGGTTGGTGACCTCGACTGTCCTTGGTGGAATTGGGGGATTACCGGTTGGTACTCCAGGGATTGTTTCCATGAAAGTGGCTGGTCCTTCGGTTAAGGATTTCAGCATCTCTTCTGATAAATCATGAAAGCTAATGAATTCTAGAAACCTCTCCCTCCATTGAACATATTCACCCCTGTATAGAATTGGGGGTTTGGTTTCTGATCCCATTGCTAGCGCGTCTTTTGACATTTTGATTGATATATGGGAAACTGTCCAAGATCTGATGAACTTTGATTGAGATTGAAAATTTTGATCAACAGTTGAAAGTTGATCAAACTTTAAAACACTTATTAGTACTGAAATGATCAACTGAAATCTACAACACATTAACTTGTTAGTAACAATAATCAACTTGAATCAAAGACTGAGTATACTTTGATGTTGATGTATTGTAACAAAAATCTCGAATAATGTTTGTATGTATCTTGAATGATCTAAGTATGAAACTCGAATGAGTTTAAAGTGAAACTCGAATGAGTGTAATGTGAAACTCGAATGAGTTTGGGATCAAACTCGAATGTGTTTGAAGTGAAACTCGAATGGGTTTGGAGTTAAACTCGAATGAGTTTGGTGGGAAACTCGAATGAATTTGAAATGAAACTCGAATGAGTTTGTAATTAAACTTGAATGAGTTTGGAATTAAACTCGAATGAGTTTAGAATTAAACTCGAATGGTTTTGGTGGGAAACTCGAGTGATGTTTAGATACTTGAGTTTTATAGTAAAACTCGATCAACTCTTATGTGAAACTCGAATTAGTCTTTTGAAAAACTCGAATTTGTCTTCTTTGAAACACGATTAAAATTCAAACTTCTCATAAACTCGAATGATCTCTCACTCAAACTCGAATCAACTTTATATCCAACTCGATTGACACAGGTTGTCAACTCGATTGACACAAGTCTTCAACTCGATTGACACATATGATATGTGTATTTCGAGTTTCTTAATATTTTCAGATTTTTCAAGTCTGAAATTCAAATTAAATCCAAAAATTTGCCCATTTTCACTCAAATTGCAATCGAAGGTGAAGATTTTGAATACAAACACTTTTTGTGAAACACCTTTGTGCAAAAATAGATCTAGGTTGGACTTTTTCAATAGAACAGTGTTCGTTTTTGTATTTTTCAAAATTTGACAAAAATGCCTAGATCTTTTTCTGTGTTTTGTGAATCAATTCAAGTTTATAATCAATTGATTCGACTTTTGATCCTTTACCTTCGATCCAATTTTCACTGTCTATGATCAACAGATTAAAAAACCCTTAGTGATTTTAGGGTTTTTCGAAAAAAAAATTCAAGAACAGTGAGCAATATCGAAAAAAAAAAAAATTCAATCTCAGAATCAAATTATTCACCCTAAAGCTCTGATACCAATTGTGATTTACAGTTTCATATCAATCAAATAACAAATCAAGAACAATAACAATTCATTAATCAAAACTAACCGAATGATTCAATAGCAGAGAATGTCGATTACAAAAGCTGAGAGAATAATTCCAAAGTCAGTAACCGTTTTCTTCCGTACAATAAAGGAAATGTCAGAGATCTCTCTTCTATTGAAAGTCAAACCTACTATTTATATACCTATTTCAAAACTATTGAAGAAATACAAAACAACCCCTAGACTTTGTTTTCCATCAATTAAAATACAATCTAACAATTTTGATCCAAGTTTTATCTTTTTTGTTTGTTTATTTTGTTATCGTCAACTTTTGATGTTATATACAATGTTGAGTGATGCAACGTTGTTCGAGTATATAATTGTGTCACTTTTACCCGTAGTTTTTCTGGTTTTTATCTAAAGCACATGTATATCGCATCAATTTACGATGTATTCATGTTTGTAGGTCACTTGAAGCCGTTGAACCCGATTCAGAAATGTTTTCCCTTCTCCAGAAAACAAGAAAGGAAATAGCAAAATTATTTATCCAGCTCCTGAGCAGAAGCATCATCGTGGCGCGACCTTTAGCAATTTCGCGTCGTGACATTCTGGTGGCATTTCTCATGATTATAGCAGAAACATCGTCGCGACGCGACCAGCAAACCATTCGCGACGCTACCATCAGCAATAATGTCTGACCAAAGCGTACAAAAACCAGTAGCGACGCTACCAGATACCCCATCACGACGCGACCCCCCTTCAGATCTGATGCTATTTAAGCATCTTTTTCTCTGAAATTGAGAGGACAGATGATAGCTAGGGTTGATGTTTGGAGGCTACGAACTTTTCCCTGAAAATATCACGTGGAGGACCTAGAGTTGGAGCAAGTGGAGTTAGTTTGACAATCATTGGGGGAGTTTTCTTTGTAACCATTGTTTATTTAGATGAACTTCTTTTTTATTTGCATCTTTAGTTTACTCACTATGACTAGTGAGTAGTTGTTTATGTAATCATTCAGGTTTGTCAACCCCCAAACATTAGATGCACATTTGTTAGCAAGTTTTTAGTTGTTTATCATTTCGGTTTCTTGTTAGACTTATCTCTTGATGGGTATTTAAAATACATGTTTTATTTGGTGATTAATGAGTTGTTTAAAAGCGAAAGCTCAAATTAATTTATTAATCATTCTTTACGAATTTGTCTATGGGTTTGTTTGGCCTTGAGCTAGAAATAGTGAAAGGAATTTAGTTCATGTCTTTTAGATTCTATCAACGAGAATATTTTGTTCGGATGAAAATCAAGCATTATATGTGTGTTTGCGAAAGTGGATTCACCTTTCAAGAAATCGATTTGTATGAATATTATATTTGTGTAATTAATCGGTTAGTTTATTAGGAGAATTCCGAGTATCTAATCTTTTAATGCAAAAGCAAGTAAGTCGAAAGAGGAACTTGTAGCACTTGATCATATTCTCTTTACTTTTAACTTATGTTATGCTTGTTTACAAGTCATTTAATGTGCCGCGGGGGGGGGGGGGGGGGGTTTAAATTAACTTGAATGATTACCGTTTATTTTCTTATTTAAATCTTCGTGACCATTTAATCTTGGTGCGTTTTTAAATTCGAGTAGCATTTAGTTAATAGTTTTTAATTGATTAATAGTTTCTAAATTTGGTATTTTGTTTTCTTAAAGAAAAAAATCAAATCACATTTTCATTTAGACTAATTATTGACAACGAGTTTAGTATCATCAGTCTTGCACTGTGTCCTCGAGATCGATAACTCGGTTCTTGCCATTTATATGCTAGTAAACGATAGGTACAGTTGCCTAATTGTCTATTAATTCTTATTTTTGGTATATAACCTTTAAGACAACAAGTTTTGGCGCTGTTGCCGGGGAAGATGGTGATTTTGAGAACAACTTTAAGTTTCTATATTGTCGATCCTTGCGTGTTGATTTATCATCAAGCAAGTTATTTTATTGTCAATTTTCTTGTTCAGGCTCACTTGTCGTTTTCCACGTGTGTTGTAGGTGTTTATGAAACATAACTCAAATCCGGACCTCGTCAAGTCATATTCCGACCCGAAAAGGATAATTCATAGAAAAAACCGACAGCTACACATAGACATCCCAGGTCCTAGTTTCGGGGAAAGGACGCCAATAAGTGCATCTCCAAGAACTTCTAATCAAGGGTGTTCGGAGCCGCAAACCCCGAGTCGCCTCACGAATCACCTCCAACTACTCTAATGGCGGATACACGATCTATTCGTGAGAGAAAGAAACCATCGAATACGGGTACGGGATCCACAATTGTAAATCCACCGGTTCAAGCGGTTCATTATGAAGTCAAGTCTCATCACCTCGCTTACCTAAACCAAATGTTACCATTCGAGGGGTATGAGATGGAAGATCCTAATGACCATATAACCGCTTTTCTTGATGTGTGTGATATGATAAAGATTCGAGAGATGCCGGAGGACGCACTTCGACTTAGGTTATATCCTTATACACTCCGGGGTGAAGCGAAAGAATGGTTTAAATCATTGGATCCGAGGTCTATCACAACATGGGAACAACTAGTTGATGAGTTTTTGATGATTTCTTTTCGCCATCTAAGACTTCGAAGCTTAAAGTGACATCAATAATTTTGTTCAAATGACGGATAAAACTTTGCATGAAGCATGGAAAAGGTATAAGAGTCTTTTGAGGTGATATCCATATCATGATTTGGACTTGGATGATCAAATTCAAACATTCTATGATGGCCTTGATGTGGGCAAAAGGAATTTGTTAGATGTCGCGGCAAGAGGGGCAATTTTGGATGAAACCCCCGAAGAAGCAAAGAGGTTGATTGAGAAAATGACGTCGAATGGGAGCCATTACAACGCTTCACGACGAAGGGTCGTTCCTATTGCCTCTCGTCAACTCGATGCGTTTGAGCAATTAACCACAATTGTGGCGGATATGGGCAAACAAATTGCGATCTTGGCTAAACCCCAATCGGCAAAACATTTTGAGGTTACATGCCAACTATGAAGTGGTTCTCACACTGGTTAGCCTTCTTCAAAGACCATCATCGGCCAACGTTGTTCAAGAAACTTGTCAATTATGTGGGGGGGTCACATTCGGCTAGAGAGTGCAATAATGAAGAGATTTATGTACAACACTATAAATTTTAATCCAAGTTTTTATCTTTTTTGTTTGTTTATTTTTTTATCGTCAAGTTTTGATGTTATATACAGTGTTGAGTTTGATAGTTTTATTAATCGTTAAAATTAATTTTAGGTTTATTTTTGTTAAAATTGATTTTTTTTTTTATTGTTATAGTTTGTGTGCCAAGAGCCCAAGATAACATTATTATTACATCGTAGATGACGTCGTATTATACTAAAAGATCACATCGACGATGCACAACTGAACATGCAATTAAACTGAGATTAATAATATTAGACATTATTATTGAGAGGATTAATAATAATGTGATGATTAGTTATAAAATCCACAATCTAGAAGGTCTAGAATGTAATATTCGGTATTACAGTTGGTTAAATGTCATGAAATGATAATTAATTAATTATTCAGGTATCTATAAATAACTAGTTTAATACTCATGCGTTGTTCGGGTCTTAGTTTTTAAATCAATATAAACCTGAATTTTATGAAACAGTGACTAATAAACTATAATGATTTAAAAATAAATAACATGATATTTAACAATTGATTGTCATAATAAATAACCCATTTAATCATAACAAAAAAATATTTATCAAATTATGTAAAATAATATGATAATATATTAACATAAAATTGATTGTGATAATAAACAACCCAATTTTTTAACCTAACAGTATATATAAAATAAAACTCATAATTAATATATGTATGTAAGACTCTAATTTCTTTAACGTCTTAAAATCAAGGTCTTAGCTGACTGTATAAAATCAAACACAAACTAAGATAGATTAGATTAAAGTTAAATAGTTATTACATTACTGGATTTGAAATTTAAATTACAAGGGTACAGTCTAATAGTCTTCTACAAAGCTTCACAAATACAACCTATGTCACATACTCACACCCTGCCTTATTCATGCAATAGTAATCCTAGGATAATAAGCAATAACCAAATTCACCATAAGAATACAAACGCTAGCATAAGACTAAATAAATGTTACAATAATGCACATGCTACAAGGTTACAATACTAAGATGCTATTATTACAAAATATAGATAATAAGCCGCTACTCAGGTCCCAAAGCATTATAAGCAATACCACAAGCTAAAAATGTGCTAAAATCCGCTGGTGTGTCCAAGTATAGACCTAAGTTGAAGGTCCGACCTTATCTTTTTCTTTGCTTGTAAAAGGTTAAATAACAAGTGTAATCTAAAGCTTAGTGAGATAACAAGATTAATCACGATGCGTGTATGATATGTGACAAAATATGCCTATGAGGCTATGATAGGCTGCACCAAAATAAAACTTGTACCAAAATAATACTTGCACAAATTGAGACAATGCACCTTAGGATAGAAAATGCTACAACTCATATAAAGCGCTATAGATGACCAGTCTGTTATACGAGGCTAGCTATCCGTACATATGCACCAGGACTAGTGGTCAGTATCAGAGTTGTTTGCAATAATGTAAAATGCTTATGAAATGCACCAAATAACGCTTAAAAAATGTTTATGAAATGCAACAAACATTATAATAATTGAAAACAATTGTTGTCACACGTTACATTCAAAAAGCCATTATATATTTTGTTTTCTGGTTCTTTTTTCTAAATTAGAACATGCCTATAATCAATTTAGTAATTAAAATATAAATAAGATTCGTCCTTATTGGGGTTTTTTCATTTATTCAACTGGAAAATCAATCAAATGTATTATAATAAAAATAGTTGAATTACTATTTTTCATGATGATATAATACAATTAAAATCTATACTATATTTGTGTATCTTGATAAAAATTGTTGTTATCATCATGCGTAATTATAATATTGTAGGATAATTTTTCATCTCCATATTTGTTTATTAGGTTAACCAATTATATTTTCAATTGTAATTCAACATATTAAAACATGTTGTTTACTTAAAAAGTATTACTTATGAAATTAAATATCCTAAATTTGTCTTCAAATATCATAAAATTGATAATCCTGATCGGGTCGTATTTATCTATGTATTTAAAGCATAAAAAAGTTGGGTTTTAATAAGAAATGTACTGTAGAATGTGCTACTATTGATTAATTTCATTGCTTGTGTAGGTGACCAATTTAAGTCTAAGTCTGGAAAAAAATGAGCGAATCAGAGGCAATTATAGAAGGCCAGGCGGCGGGGGGCGCAGCCCTGCTCCCTAACCGCGTGCTCAACAGAACGTTTTAGCCTTCAAAAGAAGAGGAGCGCAGAGTCAGACGTAGCCCGAACGTAGACCCAGGCGCCGGGGGGGGGGGGGGGGGGGGGGGGCGGCGCAGGTTTGCGCCCAACCCGTAAAAATAGTTTAAGCGCCGTTTTTAGGGGTTTAAAGATTGTCTATAAATACCAAGCAGTGGAGACGAAAAAAAGGTCGTGGTTTTGGAGAGAAAAAACTTAGAAAAGGTCCCGTTTGAGCGAATACGGTTACGAAGAGTACACGAGTCAAGCTACGGCGCTCCTACGAAGATGAACTCACAACTCTGGAGCATTACACCAACAATGTCCGGCTAAGCTCGCACTAATCATTCTCGGAGGAAGCATCACGCTAAGTTTTTTGTTTCTACGAATGATTTTCTTTGTTTGCATGTTTTATGGTTTATGTTTTGATTGTACACAATTGATTGTTATTTATTTGGTTGCGTTTCGTAAGATAGTTCGTTGATATTTTATTATTCATGTCGAGTTATATGTTTAATTAAGACAAGTAATCAAAGTAACCCCAAGACCACGTAACGATATTAATAACAATTATAAAAAGGTTATGTGTATGTAATCTTTATATCGTTTATGAATTAAACACGAAGTTAGATGTGGAATCCGGGAATGATTACTTTCGTGAACATATATAATCAAACAAATCAATTAAGCTTTCTTTTGCAATTGCGCACGTAATTAGTTTTATAAATCAAGCAACAATCTTTCTCAATCAATCACTTTTTCCAAGTAATTAGTTTGCAACGCTAATCGCTCGAATACATGAATTTAACCTCTCACTCCCTGTGGATACGATCCCTACTTACCCTAGCTTCCAAGGTATTTAGTGGTTATTTTTGGTGAGGTAACGACACTCGTATCAAATTTTGGCGCTATTGCCGGGGAGCGGTTGCGCTTAAAGTCACGTATTTTTGTAATTAGCTTTAGTTTAGTTAATAGTTAATTTAGTTTATTTCACTTTATTTGTTTATTTGCTTTAATTGCTTATTAGTTATTTTAATAATTGTTTATCTGCTTTTCTTTTACTTGCTTAGTTTTAGTTTTTATTGCCTTTAGTATTATTAAGAAAAGAGAATTGTGGCACAAGCATCGATTCTCACCAAAAAGAAAAATTCTAGTTCTTCACCTAGATCTCATAGTTTTATGCACACATGCTATTCTGGTAGCATTTCACCATTGAAATTTGATCCGGAAATAGAGAAAATTGCTAGATCTAATAGGCGAGCCACAAGGCAAGCTAATGAAAGTAAGAACGTTGCCCCTGAGATAGGCGCTGAAGAATTATCTGGTTCGGAAGACGAGAAGGTCGATTACACTCTTATCGAAGTCTAAGAGAACAACGTAGCAATGGGAGAGCGTAGAACTGTAGAATCCAATTATAGGATGGGATATAATCAAATCCTGATACACCCAGAAGATCAAGATAAACTACCTTTACATGTCCGTATGACACATTCGCCTACCGAAGAATGCCATTCAGATTGTGTAATGCTCCGGCCACATTTCAGCGATGTATGATTGCTATATTTTCAGATATGGTCGGAGGTTCTCTTGAAATCTTCATGGATGACTTTTCCATATTTGATAAGTCATTCGAAGGGTGCCTCTTTCATTTAGAAAAAGTTTTCAGGCGATGTACCGAAACCAATTTGGTATTAAGTTAGGAAAAGAGTCATTTCATGGTCAAAGATGGGGTAGTTCTAGGACAGGTAGTGTCTGAAAAAGGAATGGAGGTTGATCGAGAAAAAATACAATTGATTTCATCGTTACCACCACCTACCAATATCAAAGGGGTACGTTCCTTCTTAGGCCATGCAGGATTCTACTAGAGATTCATAAAGTACTTTAATGCTATAACCAAGCCTTTATGTAACCTACTGCTTAAGGACGCACCATTTAACTTTAATCAGAAATGTATAGAGGCATTCAACACATTAAAAGCTAAGCTCACGGAGGCACCGATCTTGCAATCACCCGATTGGTCTCAAACCTTCGAGATCATGTGTGACGCAAGTGATCATGCAGTAGGTGCCGTCCTTGGCCAAAAGGTGGATAAAAAGCCTGTGGTCATATATTATGCAAGCAAAACGCTTTCAGAATCTCAAATAAACTACACCACGACTGAAAAAGGGTTGCTTGCAGTAGTCTATGCATTAGATAAGTTCAGATCTTATGTCTGGGGAGCTAAGGTAATTGTGTATTCCGATCACAGTGTCTTACGACACCTCTTGGCTAAGAAAGACGTAAAACCACGGCAAATTCGTTGGATACTGCTATTACAAGAGTTTGATCTAGAAATTCGAGATAAAAAGGGCTCAGAAAATGTAGTAGCTGATCATCTTTCGAGATTGCCAGCAATCACCACCGATATGCTGGACTCCATTCGGGATAACTTCCTAGATGAACAACTACTGTTCGTCGCTAAAGTGTCATGGTTTGCTAATTTAGTAAATTATTCGCCATAGGGAAAATCCCAGACCACTGGAATTCACGTCAAAGAAAATACTTCTTCTCTCAAACTAAACAATACATTTGGGAGGAGCCAGATTTATTCAAAATAGGAGTAGATCAATTATTCGGTGATGTGTGCCAGACAACGAGCATTACGATATTCTAAATCACTGCCATTCGTATGCATGCGGATGTCACTTTAGTGCCAAAAAGACAGGCCATCGAATCTTACAATGTGGATTCTTTTGGCCTACTATCTTTAAGGACTCATATGAATTTGTCAAATCATGCTTACGATGTCAACAAATAGGTGGAATTTCGAAACGAGACCAAATGCCTATGACACCGATTCTTATTGTGTAACAACCCAACTTTTAGCCCAAGTTAATTATCTGATTATCGAACCAATAATGTAATATTATTACATTATTTGAATTATAATTTAATTAAGTTTTTGAAATATTTGAATTAATTTATATAAATATTTAAATTATGAATTATGATTTAATAAATTATTAAGATAATTAAATAAAAGATATATAAGATACGAAAGTAATAGTGGGTTAAGTAGCAAACATAACTAGCTGAAGTATATAAACGGAATTTAGGTCATAAAAATCAGATTTTACTCTCTCTCTCTAACTTCCTCTCTCTCTAGATTTCTCTCTCTACTCTCTCTCTAAGATTTCTTTCAAACCGACCGTCCGATTATCAAGATTTATACGTCATCGGGAAGATCTTGAAGAATACTACAAGATTATAGCGTTGCATGAATGATATCATACGAATTTCAAGTAAGAAATTACGTTTTAAGCTTCTATGCTTTTGGTTTTTTAAGATATAAATTCGAATTTAGTAATTTTCATGAGATTAAAACTAGTTTTAGCTAGAAATTGTTAGATAATGCATAATATAATAGAATCTAGGCTTAATATCTAACATATTTTGTGATTTTAGACCAAAAACGTATGTTTTAAAGATATGAATGAAGAACAAATTCGAGATGCCAATAACAAATTCGAGTATAGCTAAAAAGAAACCAAAATCTCGACTTTAACCACTAAAATCGAAGGGTATTCGAATTTATATATAAACCTTTGAATTTATTCATTAAATTCGAATGGGTATTCGAATTTAACACATGGATTTCGAATTTGGTACTAAACTTGAGAAGATGTTCGACTTTGATGATTAAATTCGAACTTGGGTTTCGAATTTAATCTTGAATTCGACTTTAGTTTATATGATAAAGCTATGGCTTCGAATTTGATGATAAAATCAAGTGTGTATTTCGAATTTAGTGTTGCATATCTAAATTTAGTACATGAACATGAAACCCATTCCTTAAATTGAATATCTTGAATAAATCACATGAATAACACATAAAATAATTAGCTTAATGATTAAATATATATATGTTAATATATATATATACATTGATCTTCAGAGAATATAAAAAGAATACAAATGAAAGAATGAGATTGATGATCATATGATCAAATATGAGACTTTGAAATTAAAGACCAACGAGCGAATATTGAATTTACTATTTAGATGATATAAAGGCTAATAAATATCAGAAATGATATTATTAACAGATTGAGCAACAAGCAAAATGACGAGCATCTGAAAGTCTGACATAAGTCAGATTGTGGTTCAACTCCACTACAGATTGTGAGCAACAGAGCCAGAGCCAGAAAGTGCAAATAATCAGTAACAGTGAGTTGTAGATTTCACTTTAACTGTATATTATGTGAATTGAGACTTTTGTTGCATGATTCTGATTTATTTGGCATTCTGATCTTGAGCTTATTGATATATTGTCATAGTATATTTGCTATGATTTGTTGAGCTGAGTATTTCTTCTTCTAGATTCGATTCTTTGACGAGTCATTTGATTGTTAAGCTTAACACCATCACTATTGCTCAGTGTTGGGTTAATGTTAGGCTTATGATGTGCTGATTTACGTGATGAAAGCACAGAGGGTAGCTAGAGCTGAGCATTCCGATGATATCCATATAGAGCAATTACTGGTAGCTAGCCCAGTATGTGGCTGATCCCCACTAATGATGCGTGTGTATGGATTTATCATCATCCGTGCATTCCTTATGAATTTGTCTAAAAGTCTCAAGAGCAACAACAGTTTTATAACTGGGAGCTGAGCAAAGTCGCGCATCAAAAGAGCATTAATTGGCCAATGTCCCTTCGAGATTGAGCTGTGCATGAGCCTAGTGCGGTGCATGAGCAATAGAGCTGAGCCGTGCATGAGCCGAGTGCAGTGCATGTGCTTCCGCGTTCATAATTGCATGTTAAATGTGAAATTCTACATTCTCACTAAGCAATTAAGCTTACCCCGTTGTTGCATTATTTTTCAAGTAAAGGCAAAGGATTGGCTGGACCTAGTTCATAGGGTCAGGACTTTGAAAGAGCTTGAAGTGCTTTAGAACTCGTTTCAACACCTTGGTACTTGATTAAATATAGAGCTTTGGGGTTTGGGCTAGTTTACATTTGTGCTTTGATGAAATAGTCTAGAAGTATGTACATTATACTTAGGGCTCGTTTGTTTTTTAAGTGATTAGATGTCTAATGTCTTATTACATATGTTTAATAAAGAGATAATGTTAAAATTCTATTGACCAAATTAGAGATTAGAGACAATTAAGATATTAGACATTAAATCAAACAACACCTTAGTTTTGTCTCTGTTTGTAATTAACTGTATTCCGCACTGTTAATTTTATCTTAGTTTCATGATTGATATTGCGTTGCTACTGGGCCTAGACTTGAGACCTTTGAGAAATCTTGGGTCTCACAGGATGGTATCAGAGCAATAGTTTGAGTGAATCATTGTATTACGTGTAATACATGATCTCAAACTTGTGCAATGCTATAGTATCAATCATGACAGGATGGCTTGAACTAAGATAGGTTTCAGAGACTAGTAGGACGGGGCATGAAAGGGTACAATGTGCTAGACTAATGATCTAAATGCTTAGTGATTTATATTTCAGAGCTATGTCAGGAGAAGGTGGACCATCAGGTGGCATGACCCCAGAGCAAGTCCTGGAAATGATGCAACAACTAATCACCCAAAATAATGAGCAACAAAACAAGTTTATGCTAGAGCAAATTGAATTAATAAAGAAAACTGAAAAGAGAAATAAACTTAAAAAGAAGCAAACTGAACAGTCAAGCGAATCGGAATCTGATAATGAGCACGTCAATAAGTGAGTTGTGCAGCCAAAAGGCTGTAGATTCAAAGACTTCAAAGCGAGTGGTACCTTAGCGTTTGAAGGCACAGTAGATCCAATAAAAGCGTTAGATTGGGTAAGTCTTACTGAAGAGATCTTCAGTATCTCAGAATGTCTGGACAGCAATAGAGTTAAGTTTGCTACAGCACTGTTCATTGGAGCTGCTAGAGACTGGTGGAAAACGCAAAGAAGCATCTATGGTGAGGAAGCAATTATGACATTGGACTGGGAGTAGTTCTTGGAGATGTTCAACGCCAAATACTATCCAACGGATAAACAAGACGAACTCGAGATGCAGTTGATGCAATTGAAACAAGGAACTAAGACCGTTGATGAATACGAGCATGAGTTCTCGAGACTTTGCGGCTACTCGTCATATCAAGTAGCAACAGAAGAGCGTAAGATAAACAGATTTATATTGGGTATGAATCTAATATATAGAAGGCAAATGAGTAGCATAAAGTTCAAAGCATATCTTAGTATAGTGGAAGCAGCAAGAATGGTGGAGCGGGAATTCACATATTCGAGTTGTGAACCCGTTATGATGGCTATAAGTCCTACATGTCCATCTCCACCTAAGAAATAGAAATCCAATAGATTCTTCGGTTCATCAAAGTCCAGTCAGCAACAGTCACAAGCGTCCTCTACACCTTAGAAGACTAGAGTTTATTCCATACAGTCAGGAGCGCGACCGTGCAAACGCTGTAACAAATTTCATAGCGGACGCTGCAACCCTATAGATGTGACCTGTTACACTTGTAACCGGATTGGACATGGAAGCGATGAGTGCCCAGAAAGGAACGACGTATGCTACAACTGTGGTGCGCGTGGACATTATGCCAAGCATTGTCCAAATGCACGAGTGCTTACTAATCAGGAACAACCAGTTGGCAGAGCAATCCAACAGAGTACTACAATGATACCTACAGCAAAGGCGCGAGCTTTCCATATAACTGCTGAGGATGCCGAGGAGACACCAGAAACGCCAAAAGACCACAATGGTAACTAATAATAAATTCTTATATGATTAAATAATTTAATTCCGTTATAATCTGAATTTCAATTCCAAAGTAAGTATTGAGTTAACTGTGCAACCCTGTCATCGATAGTGAATAATGTGGATGACATATGAGTTGTATCAGTTGAAGCTACTATACAAATACATTTCCAATCAGAAATTATACCTATAAACAATATAGGTATTTTAATCTGAATCATGTATGATTCAAAAGCTCTAAGAAATCAAAATATAATCCTAAACATAAGCTACTTCATAAATCCTAGTAATCAGAAAGATTAGAGCGTGTCTTATAATGAGACAGAGGTAGAAGTAGTTTATCCAATAAATATTAATGAGAAAAGTATTTGAATCAAATTGACAAACGCCCGAGGACAACTTGAACGAGAATCAAAGAAGGCAATCAAAAATACAAATCACAATTTCAGAGATGCCGGTATCAACTGAAAACACCAATTAAATGAACTAGAAGAAATACGTAGGAAGCTTATGAAAGTGCTAAAATATACAAAGAAAAGACAAAAGCTTTCCATGATCGTTTAATTAAATGAAATGTGTTTAACAAAGGTGATAAGGTTTGGTTATTCAATGCACGTTTGCGGCTCTTCCCAGGCAAATTAAAAAGTAAGTGGTCAGGTCCATACACAATAACTAACGTTTACTCTCATGGTGCGGTAGAAATAATAGACCAAAAAGGTAGTGAACCATTTAAAGTAAATGGGCATTGACTTAAATTATTTATACAATGGGCTGACAAAGAGGTTGTATCATCTGGGACAATGGTCTTAGAAGATGTCACCTAAATATTAGGGAACCAAATGTCTGGCTGAAGACATTAAACTTAGCGCTTCTTGGAAGGCAATCCAGTGAACTTTGTGGGTGTGTTCTATAGAAACCCTCACGAGACTATAACTCGTCCACTCAGGCTACCGAGGGGTTTAAAGGCTTGTTGCACATGCTAAGTGCAATCGTTTTCACCATGAAAGTGTGTTTAAATTAATTTTATTTACTTTCTTATTTTTAGTAATTCCTAAATCGTCCTTTAGACAATTAGCTGCGTCTAAGCTTGATTCCATTACGAATGTCACACATAGCAACCAACTAAGTTGGGGAAAGATTGCACATATTTGGGACCATTGAGAAAGAAAGGAATCAAGAAGTGGTACTTAATTTAGGATATGTAAGATTTAATTCGTACACAATAATTATTAGCATGAAGGGACCAAACACCAAAAGCTATGCACACACAAAGTTCACCTGAAGCAGAGCCACGCAGAGGGAGGCGCAGGGCTGCACCCCGCGCTGCGCCCCAAGCGCACCGGCTAGCGGGTGCGCCCGCGCCTGTGCCCTGACGAACAGCTCTGTGTACTTTTAAGTCTCTTTCTCCCACATTTTACCCATTTCTTTCACATACTCACACGAAAATTGTGCACTATCTTGCTTTTGGAGCTCCTGGAACCAGATTCTTTTCTTCTAGAAAATCCCAATCATTCCTGCACATCATTGCAATGTAAGTTCTTTTCCTCCATCTTCCATTATCAGACTCTCAAGATTCAAGCATGAAATGTCCATTGATGCATTTCTGTGCCATAATTTTAGTAATCCTGTCTTCAAGCATGTTTAGGATTTATCTAGAGCTCTATGTAACAGAGATATTTGTCTCCAAGAATGTAGGAATTTCACGTAGTCATAAGTTCATATTCTTGATTTTGGAAATTCATAAATATGTTGTTCCTCATGGTTTCATTAATGGAAGAATATTTAGAATCACTGAGAAAACATATTGTTTGCATCACGAACATCCAATAAGCACGAATTTCGTATTCGCTCTAAAGAGCACTCGAAACGACGTAGGGTTAACTTTGAATCAGGGGCATTTAAGTCAATTTAGTCGTCCTACATAGACCAATTGCCATGTTATGTATCTTACTATTACCATGCATCTATTGCTCATGCACGTAGGCTTCATGAACAATCATAGACGTGATGCTCGAATTTTAGGATAAAGTGTCATTCTCACGTTTTCATTTCTTGTAGCACCTATCCAATATGGCCACTAAGAAGTATGCATTCGGTTTTTACGATAATCTCATCGGACTCATAGGAGCCCCACGAGATGTGCATATCCATGATCTAAATATATAGATGGCTCATCAATTTAGCGCCAACCCTCGTCGCCGCATAACGCGGACGCATCGGATGCGGGTACGTATGCCTATTCCGATCAACATTGAGTACCCATCGCCTCCACGATCCTCCTCCGCTTCGGAACCACTCGTTCATTTCCACATTGAGCGGACAATTAAGGAATCAGATTTTTAAAATTTCGGCATTATTGAAAGTTTTGACCGATTGGGATGGTCAGGAGCCCTACGATTAGATACCCCATATATACACAAAAATGAGATTGAGCAATGGGTAAACACATTGGTACGTCGTGAGGGGGAATTGGATCATGATTTTGAACTTAGAGGTAAGGTCAACGGAAAAGAGGTGGTCGTTTCTAGGACAGACCTTTGTGACTACTTTGATTTCGATACTGACATCCCTTTGACCCGGGAATTCTAGACGGAGTTGGATTTATCAAGTGGTGTTCTTAGGCATTATGAAGGATGGGCTCGGAAATTATCTGAAGTCTTTGACCTAACCATAGAGCAAGCACGTGTGTACACAAAATACTATAGGGGAGAGCTTTGTCCATGGGCCAAAGTATTGTGGAAATTTGTGGTTTTTAACATCTTGCCTCGCTCAGCTAACACTACCTCTGTGAGAACCCGAGAAGTGATGATCATCCACGCTCTTCTAACCGGAAAGCCAACCATCTCTTTGGACTATATAATTATGCAAACTTTATGGGAAGCCACCCTCGTCAGATCTCGCACTGAAATTCCCTATGCACGTATGTTGAGTGAATTATTCATTAATATGGGATCATTTCAGATGTACCGAGTCCAAGATTGTTGGGACCAAACAATGTGTGGTTCACGCGAGCTACTATTGCGAGACTAGTCTTTGAACAAACATCTGTAACTTTCATGATTCGGGACCCGACTCATGGCACCATATCCGTCATACCTCCTACACGATCCATTTACGTGTATGAAAAGGACAATGGCAAGGTCAAGACCCGATTAGTTGAAGAGAGGCATGAGATAGGTGGTTCGTCAACCCAACGCCAGTCTGACACCGAAGTTTAGAAGCTCGCCTAGAAGCAATGAAGGCGGCAATTGGAGGACTGCACAATGAAAATAAGACATTGTTGATAGAAGTAGACAAGCTGAATCAAGAACTCAAGTTACAGTCGTTGTCCGTAGGAGCACATTCGCGTTGGTCGACTAGTCTCCACTCCAGAGTCGAGGCACTTGAAAAGATGGCATTCCACCGCGACTCCCGCTCTGCTTCGGCAAGGACCTCACATCCCACGTCTCCCGAAGACCTCTAAAAGGCTTCTAATTATGTTCCTCTCGGTTGCTAAAACTTTTTAGTTTCATAGGTTTCTGACAATTTGTGCTTTCGTTATGTGGTTGGGCCTTCGGGCAAAAACGATTTGTTTCCAGTGTTTATGTCGGCACCGGTGGTACTTGGTTGTATTTCCATTTCTATGTTATGCTTTATGATCCTAATGATGCTATGCTTTAAATGCGTTTTTCGTAAAATTATTTTATCACATGTTTCTCTTTTTTCGGCTTTAATTTGGTGTCAGGGACGACACATTGCTTTAAGTTGGGGAAGGGGAAACACACATATGCATTATGAAGTAGAACTAAAAATAATTTTACGAAGAAATTAGCATTTTTAACGAACTGAGCATGCCCCCACAAAGCAAGAAAAACAAATTTATTTTAGCCGAACAGGTCACCCAGGCGCAGGGCTGCGCACAGGGGTTCGCCCGCCTGTTTTTGGCCAATTTGAATAGAAAAGTTTTCTCATTCAAACCCTAGTTGAGCACCCTCTACGGCTTCATTACGGCTGCACCCATTTTGACCAATTTTCGCAAAAAAATCCTTGCTTTTTGCTCAAAACATTCACTAGGAAAGATTTAGAACATCATTTAGAAGTAATCTTGGGCAAAAACTTGAGTTTTCAACTCAAGTTGGGGAAGTTTTAGCAAGGTTATAGATTCAAGCAACCAAACAACTCAAGCTCAAGCATTCTTATTGCACTAACACCCAAAGGTATGAAATTTTTTAAACTCTTTATGAATTGGTGAAGGTGAAGCTTTAAGGGAGGTTTTGGGCTAATTTAGACTTTTAGGTTGACTTTTGCATGAATGCATATCTAGAAAATTAGCCATAGATACATGCATAAAATGCCTAATGAAGAGTATAAATCTTGGTTAATTTGGAAAAATTCATGTCAACAAAGTTATACAGTTGGTTGCTATTCTATGCAAATTGATTAGAATTAGTAGTGTGATGCAAGATGATATGTTGATAATAACTAGTGAACCTCGTTAATATAGGGCATATGTTGCACATACATATTCTTTTAATTGCATAGGATATTAAATGTGGTCTATTTCATAACATGAAAAGCGTAGGAATTAGATATAATTATATACTAAATGGCTGTTAATTGTAGATGTCGCGAAGAACTAGACAATGAGTGGGGGAGGGTGCGAGTTCATCTACTCGACCGAGAGTAGAATGGAACCCGGACTTTTCACTGTCCCAACACCCGGCCAATATTCGACAGCATTTATTTCTGACGAAGAAGTTTTCGGGAAAGGTTTTAGTCGAAAAAAGAGTGAAGAAGGATGAATTTGAAGACTATGGGGTGGTTCAAAACTTTGACCATTTGGGATGAAAAGCGGTTTTAGACTTGGGAGGTGAGCATATTTACCAAGAGGAGGTGATTGAGTGGATGTCGACACTAAGAAGAGAGCAAGGTCGATATATTGGGGATTTCACGTTGATTGGTCGTGTCAATGGAGACGAATTCCCGATGATGGCATGCGCCATACGGAAGATTTTCGGTGTGGACATAGGAGTGGGCATGGACAATGCCCGATTATTCAGTTACGAGTATAAGACGGACGCGCAATTGGCGTTCACCGACAGAACATGGGAAGGGGAGTGGACAACACAGTTGGTCGAAATACTAAATATAGATTATAATGCCGCCGCGGGCTACACGGCGTATGCGAGGAGAGATTTGAGCCCCATGGCCAAAGTGTTGCACAAGATTATTACCAACAATGTGCTTCCAAGAGATAGCGACTTGACAAAGATTAGGCATAAGGAGGTAACAATTTTGTATGTGTTGATGACGGGAGAGCCGAGTCTCTTATTTGCTTGGATAGTGATGAACGACCTGTGGTCGATGTACAACACAAGAGAGAGGAAGATTATTCCTCACGGGTGGCTCATTTCTGAGTTTCTGCGAGCTCAAGCAGCATTGTCCCCTGTTTCCGTTCCGAGAGCAGTCTCAGGCACTGTCATTACAGCTGCCATGATCCAAAGCATAGTGTTACGACGGACCAATCAAGGGTTCGAGATATTTGACTCAGAGACGGGAAAAGTACATCAGGAGCCCTACGGTATTGAAGAGGCGGAGGCCTTTCAGCAGAATCAAGACGAGCTGTTGAATGCGGCTGGGGGTGGGAACGATATGTCCCAAGTTATTGCCAGGTTAGATGCAATGAATCTGCGTATAGGAAGCTTCTAAGAGGATGTGGTTGGCCGGATGGACGAGTTCCAACACGAGTTGGAAACTCAAGCGGGACGCATCGATGAGATCTACACTGGAGTTCGGGCTACAGCCTTCCAAAATGCCTTCTACAATCAGCAACATTGGGCATACACGGACGCCGTACGGGATCATATGAACTACAACGCGGGCCTGCCACACCAGCTGTATCTTGATTACCAGTAGCAGGATTTTGAGAGATTGAATATTGATGAGAGAACGCCTCAATACTTTCCCGCTTACGGCCGAATCCCTACGATAACTCAAGGAGAGAGTTTGGTGCATCCGACAAACACGTATCCACCACCGCCGCTAATGCAAGAAGACCGCGATCCTTTCGGCGAGTTCTTCTCGAGCATCTTCGGGTCACCTTCGCCGTGGTGATCAGGTACCTTCGTTCCTTTTTATAAATATTTTTAAGTTTTCGTATTGTGTGTCATTTATGCTTCTTTTATGATATGATTAAGCGAGAAGCGATAATAGATAACTTGATTGATTTCCCCTATAATTTGTCCTTGTTGCTGAGTTTTTGACTTAAAAATGATGATGTTAGTTAGGTCGGTTTCAAGTACAAAGATGTAATTATATGAGTTTAGACAGTTCACAAAGAGTCATAAGCGCTTGAATTCAAATAAGTGAACTAGCTTAAAGGTAGGATATAACGTGTAGTAACGAGTGATAAATAACAAAAGTTCCAATAGCCGCTATTAATTCATGCAATAAGGGGGAGGAAGCGAACACAAATTAAGCCTCAATTCGGGTGTGGCCTAGTTGGTTCAGGAGATTAAGTCTGAAGGGTACCATCATGCCTAGTCCCCTAAGGCCAACTGGTCTGGGAGTGGCTGACCCAAATCCTGTTAAACGGATCAGCTAGAATGTCATGTTTAAAGCTTGAATGAAAAATATAGACATTGCATGAAAAAGATTAAAATGAAAAGAAAAGAAAACTTAGTAGTTAAAATCATGCATCGAGGAAAAAGATGGTCCAGTGACCCACGTGAATTCAATTCTGTAACCTTGAGCTAAAAGGATGAAGTGGTGAGGAATTTTTTGATCAATTATCCGAGAGACGTCACATTATATCTGAAAATAATATAGTTCGTGTCTTTGGATATTAATGGGTTTATGAAGGCTAGTGTTCATTTAATTTGTTATGTCTTTCATGCTTGATAAACCCGATATTTAAAAGTCCGGTTTTCGTTGCTTGCTCGGACGATCAAGGGTTAAGTTGGGGAAGTTTGATCGGGTCGTATTTATCTATGTATATAAAGCATAAAAGAGTTGGTTTTTAATAAGAAATGTGCCGTAGAATGTGCCACTATTGATTAATTTCATTGTTTGTGTAGGTGACCAATTTAAGTCTAAGTCTGGCAAAAAAAAAATGAGCGAATCGGAGGCAATTATAGAAGGCCAGGCACAACAGGGGGGGGGGGGGGGGCAGCTTTGCTCCCCAACCGATTGCTCAACAGAATGTTTTAGCCTTCAAAAGAAGAGGAGCACAGAGTCAGACGCAGCCCGAACGCAGACCCAGGCGCAGGGGGGGGGGGGGGCGCATGCCTGCGCCCAACCCGTAAAAATAGTTTCAGCACCATTTTTAGGGTTTTAAAGATTGCCTATAAATACCAAGCAGTGGAGATGAAAAAAAGGTCGCGGTTTTGGAGAGAAAAAGCTTAGAAAAGGTCCTGTTTGAGTGAATACGGTCACGAAGAGTACACGAGTCAAGCTACGACACTGCTACGAAGATGAACTCACAACTCTGGAGCATTACACCAACAATGTCCGGCTAAGCTTGTACTAATTATTCTCGGAGGAAGCATCACGTTAAGTATTTTATTTCTACGAACGATTTTTTATGTTTGCATGTTTTATGGTTTATGTTTTGATTATAAACAATTGATTGTTATTTATTTGGTTGCGTTTCGTAAGATAGTTCGTTGATATTTTACTATTCATGCCGAGTTATATGTTTAATTAAGACGAGTAATCAAAGTAACACGCGCTATGCCCAAGACCCGTAACGATATTAATAAAAATTATAAAAATGTTATGTGTATGTAATCTTTATATCATTAATGAATTAAACACGAAGTTAGATGTGGAATCCGGGAATGATTACTTCGTTAACATATTTAATCAAATAAATCAATTAAGCTTTCTTTTGCAATTGCGCACGTAATTAGTTTTATAAATCAAGCAACAATCTTTCTCAATCAATCACTTTTTCCAAGTAATTAGTTTGCAACGCTAGTCGCTCGAATACATGAATTTAACCTCTCGCTCCCTGTTGATACGATCCCTACTTATCCTAGCTTTTAAAGTATTTCGTGGTTATTTTTGGCGAGGTAACGACACTCGTATCAAATCCTAAAAAATATGATATATTTGATATTTCAATTTTCATGCAATTCAATCACATACAAACAATCAATATGAACAACAAACACAAATACAATCTTTTGAATGCTTTATTGAGAGAAGAACATTACATTGAGTTCATGAGATTTTCTTGCTTTGCACTCTTCTTCTCTCTATCAACATGCAAGCGTATTTTTCTAATTGTTAACAGTTACTCCTAACAGTAAAACTAACACATATTTATATACACACTACAACTTTTGTGTAATTACTATCAAGCCCCTGAACAATTACAAAATATTATTTTGAACTCTATTATAATTGTACCCAACAATCTCCCCCTTAGAGATGAAAACAATTTTCAATTAAAGTTCTCTATTTAGGTTGATTCTTTCTTGAATCTTCTTCTTTTCTTTGATCTCTTCTGAGACTTCAAAATTCTGTCTCTCTTCTCTTCAATCTGTGAAACTTCAGATAAAATCTTCTTTATTTGTCTCTCTCTGATATTCACATCTCTTCTTCTTTGGTCGTCTCTTTTCTTGATAGCACACACCCCCCTTGAACCATGATAATCTTTCAATTCTTTCCCTTGTTCAATTTTCTTGATATGATTTAGCAATTGTCTTCAGTTGTCTTCAAACTATTCAACAGTTATCTCTTAACTTTAGTTTTTCTCCCCTTCATGATGATCATAAGAAATATGAACATCATGCAAAATCTTCATAGACATTCATGCATTGAATATACAGTAGATGAAATACAACAACAATTACAATTTCAAACATATTACAAATTGATTTTCTCCCCCTCAAATTGATATCCTCTTCCCCTATACTAAACAAATCTATCTCACTCCCCCTCAAAAATTTCACTCCCCCTCGAATTGATACTATATCTTTTTAGAACAAAAACAAAGCTTTTCAACTTTGGGGAAAATCATTCATTTTGTGAAATAACTAGTCCAGGTCCACATAGGATTCTTGTTTTCACAATAGACAAAATCTATGTGACCTACGTTCAGCGCTGGCGTGATATTAACACTGATAGGATTTCCAAATAGTCATCATGAAATCCTTTAACATGAAATAATCACTCTTATTTGTTCCGGCTTAGTCACTTTCGACTAGCAGTTTATAGTCACGCGGACTGTTAAACCCGATGTGTCCTAAAAGTGTATATATCAGCTTTAGACACAATGTGCATCAAAAGAAGTCGGAGACCGGAGCAACTGTCTTCCTTGTTTCAATATCAATAATATCCAAATGATATATCGATAGAAATGTGCTATAAGTCCGTGATTATTGAAACAGAAATCTTTTGAGAGATAACTGAGTAGTTGGTTGGGTTAAGTGCATGCGTCACTGGGTCCATGACGTCTTTTTCAATATCAAGTCGCCTAGGGCTTGATAGATTATGTGCTTTACCCAGCAGACACAGTGTAGGTAAGATTTTCTTCTCTTCAAATCCTTTCTCAACTCTCAGCTTTCAGCATTTTTCAACTAAGCTCCCTCCGGCGCACTTTTGAGAAATAAATCCAGTCAGCTTTATAGCGAAAGCATGATCTGATGCACCACCGTCTCCTTTCAATATATCACTCTCATTTACATTTTACCTCTGATCGACCCTATCAGTATCCCGTGATAACTGACACTTCGCAACTAATAGACCTAAAGAACCCTTACCCACCCAAACTACAGTTGGTTTGCTTCTTGGGTAGGTCTTCCGGTTCTGGTTAGACCATAGAAGCGATATTTATGCCTATCACTCAGTTTGGTGCATAATCGGAGTCAGCAGAAAGATGTTCAGCTTTGAAGCTCAAGGGATATGATGAAATTCAGCTCACATGATATCGGAGATTATATTCAGATAATTTGGGAGATATCAAAATGAAATAGAAAAACTGATATAAGATATGAAAAGAATCAGATTTTCTTGAAAGAATTAGCACTTGGGAGATAATGGGAGAATTCCATATGAATTGGAAGAGTTGTAACAAAGAGAATCTCAGAAGAAATGAGATTATGAAAATCAGAGAGATCAGATCAATTAATCTCAATGATATATTCAGAGAATCAGACAAATATTTCTTTTCAGCTCAAAACTTCTCCTTATGTGTGTATCAAAACTTCCCATGAAGACCGGGTTCTAGTCTGAATTGACTAAAAACCATTTTGAGTTGAAGCAGGGATCTTGATCTGAAGTAATCAAGAACCTATCAAAGTGAAGAATGGATCCTGAATTGATTTGAATTGTAACCTTTAACCTGGATAACTTAAGATGTCTTTGGTATCCAAACAGATTTGGATCCAGACTTGTCAGCGCTCTTGGGTATCCATTTCAAAACGGGTTTTGGTACCCACTTAAACTCATTTCAGATTATAACTATTAGCTTCTCTTTCAAAAGCAGAAAAAAATTTCTTTGAGTATTTGAAAATTGAATATCTGAATTTCTAAAGAAACTTGAGTTTGAATGTTCAGACTTTTTCAAACTCTTCTTTATGAATAACTGTCCGGTTCTAGCCTGTTTCTGGTAATACTTGGTGTTTTCTGTGAAGAATGACCAGTATTTCCAGAAACTTTAGGAAAATTTGACTTTGAAGATTCACCGGTGTAAATCTTTACCGGAAGTTGTTCAGTTATTTTATCTTTGCCTCTGTGTATCTTTAACAGATACTTAAGTTTAAGATCGGAAGAAGAATCAAATTTAGAAAATTCAGTTGGATTCTTTTCACTTTCTATAGATAAATCAGAGTGGTCAACTTTAGATTTTGAACAAACTGAAGGATCTTTAACCTCTAATTCTTTTGAAGAAGGAGAATCATTCAATTGTTTGGTAAGATGAAATATCTTATCTTCTAATCCTTTGATAATGACCAAATAAGAATTTCTGTCATTATCAAATGACTGGTAATAAGTTTTAAAAGATTGTTCTTTGATTAAAAACATCTTTCTTTCATCTTCAAACAATTTAGATTTAGCTTTAAAATTTTGTTCTTTCAGTAAGAACTCATGTCTTTCCTTCTCAAATGAATCTTCAGTTAAAGATTACTCCTTTTCAAGAGCAAAAAATTCTTCAGATTTGTTTAAAACACAACTTTGATCAGTATGATTTGTTTTGGAAAGTAATTCTTCAAGATTTTTAACTTTCTTGTAAAGGTCAGATCTTTCAGGCAAAAGATATTTTAGTTGAGTTGCATTCTGAAAATTTGCTCGTTTCGAATCGTCAAGTTTTTTTGATAATTTAGATATTTTCAATTTAAGAGCAGTACTCTCAGAATTTTGTTTGACTTTTAAGCTCTGAATTTCTTCTTTCAGTATCAATACATCACGTAAAGCAAGAGTTTTATCAGTATTTAACTGAACAAGAATGCCGTAATTGTTCTTACGAATCTTTTCAGATTCAGTAAGTTTCTCAATCATCTCAGACTTTGAAAAATGTTCATATGCCATTTTGAATTGCTTGAAATTGAATCTTCCAAGATCTCTTATGGAAAAATTGAGTGATTTACTGATTGAAGCTCTGAAAGTTGGAACTTGTTAAAAAAAATAGCTCTGAATTGACTTTTGGGAAAATTTCACAAAAAACATCAAACTACAAGTTTTTTTTCGATTAAGTCCCTCAATAAATTTTTTTGTCTGATAAGTCCCTTAACTAAATAAAAATCACGAATTTGGTATTTTTTTCGAGAAAAATTACCGGTAACCTGTTAAGCGGGTTGCAATTGCTGACGTGGATTTTATAAATCTATGATTTTTTTCGATTAAGTCCCCCAACTAAATAATTTTGTCTTATAAATCCATTAACTAAATTATTTTGTCTTATAAATCCCTCAACTAATTTTTTTGCCACATAAATCTCTTATCTTGATGAAACTCAAGTTATTTGTTGTTTTATCAATTTAAGTGATTGTTCAATTGACACTCACGTAACACATATGTGGATGCAAAAAAAATAAAACAAAATGATGAATCAAAACGATCATTTTTATTGTTTAAAGTTTAGTCGGGATCAACTAGCTAAATATATTTAAAAATTGTGGTCTAGACAAACATAGGATCGAAATAATCATCATTTATGTTATTATATCAAACCAACTTATATTATCCGGATAATGGACTCTTAACAAAAATTATAATTTTCAAACAACCATCGCGTTTTGAAAAAATATTGTTTTCAACCCAACTTATTTTGGTCTAGACAAACATGACATGCTCTGTCATCGTAATAAACATCGTCGTTTTTAAAAGTTTAAAAAAATTCGTTTTATTTTATCGAAAAGTTGAAAGGTTTAATTAGTTCGGGGACTTAATCGAAAAATTTTTATACTTTGATGGTTTTTGCAAAATAGGTTTAAGCATGTTAACCTGTTATAACAGGTCAACGGACCAATTTAAAAGGTTTATGCAGTTTGGGGACTTATCAGAAATAAAAAATGAAATGGGGACTTAATCGAAAAAATTTTGTACTTTGATGGTTTTTTGCATAATTTTCCCTTGACTTTTTGATGTTGAAATTTTAGCTTTTCTACAGAAAAATGCCCGTAACTTCTTTCTGGAGTGGAATTGGGCCTCGAAAATTTACCCAACCGGCTTTGCCTATTCTTGAAATCGTAGATCTCGGTTTAAGCTTCGTTTTTGGCGTATGGTAGGCTGTCTAACGATGTTCCAGTCAAAAGTTATGGTCAATTTAAGCAGCAAAGGTCAAATAGTCAAAACTCGATTATGATTTATGAAAGTCGAATGATATGGGATGAAACTCGAATGAATAAGTATCAAACTCGGATGAAGAATATTCAAACTCGATGATTAACAGTGAAACTCGAAGAAAGAAGAATGAATCTTGATTGGCACTGTGTAAATCTCGAATGAACTTAAATGAAACTCGGATGATTAAGGTTGAAACTTGAATCAGTCTATTTAAAACTCGAATGAATCACAGCAAAACTCGAAGTACTTGGCAACAAACTCGAATGATATTATCTTGAAACTCGAATGATACAACTTGAAACTCGATTAGTGAAGCTTGAAACTCGGATAAAATTTCTTGAAACTCGATTTAGTCTTTCTAAAACTCGATTAACACTTGAAAAACAGTTATGTTCGAGTTTTAACATAAACTCATAAAACCAAGTTTAAAAAACATAATTTTCAACAAAAATTCACCAAATGAGCTCAAATTATGATCGAGTGTGCGTTTTTCATACAGAAACAACTTTTGTGAAAAAAATTGCGCTAATTTCAGATCAAGTCCAAAATTTGACAAAAAACGTGAAGAACATAACTTTTTTAAAAAAATTCAAAAAATCTCAATTAAATTCTGTGTGTTTTGAATTATGATTTGGGTTTTATATCATCAGATTCTTCTTCAAAAATAACACACTCGATCCAACTTTCAGATCATATTATCCAACCAATTAAAACCCTTTGATGATTTTCAAATTTCCGAAAAAACTTGAATGTAACAGTGTTCATCTTTTTCGAAAATCAGATTTAAATTCACTCAAAAATCGGCTATATTTGGCTCTGATACCAATTGATATTTCAATTTTCATGCAATTCAATCACATACAAACATTCAATATGAACAACAAACACAAATACAATCTGTCGAATGCTTTATTGAGAGAAGATTATTACATTGAGTTCATGAGCTTTTCTTGCTTTGCACTCTTCTTCTCTCTATCAACATGCAAGCGTATTCTTCTAATTGCTAACAGTTACTCCTAACGGTAAAACTAACACATATTTATATACACACTACATCTATTGTGTAATTACAATCAAGCCCCTGAACAATTACAAAATATTATTTTCAACTCTATTATAATTCTACCCAACAATATTTTTCCAAATTGAATGATTATACTTTAATATACTAATATGTGATTTAATAATACAGACATTTTATCTTCAAATGTAAAACACAAATATTATAATTTGATTTATTAATTTTTTATTTATACAAAATTAATATCTCACTACATGTTTTCACTTTTTATCATAAACATTTATTTGTTATAATATATTATGATAAAATGAATTCTTTATTGAATCATATGTATTATATATATATATATATATATATATATATATATATATATATATATATATATAGACACACACACACATTTACCAATTGAAATTCACCAATGGCGTTTTTTGTTTTTTTTTTCTTTTTAATTTCAATTTTTCATAACACACCCTTATCTTAATGTTATCTTATATTTAGCCCTTTTATTTTAATAAATTTTTGTTTACTCCTATTTTAACATTTATTATTACAAGATTTTGTTACACACTTAAAATTATAATTTTAATTATATTTATGTTTGTAGTTATGTTTAATTGTATGAAAAAGACTGTATTATTCAATTGGATGGAGTAAGCCAATGCCATTTTTTTTCTTTTTTTCTTTTAAATTTATTTTTTTCATAACACATCATTATCTTAGCGTTATCTTTTATTTAGCCCTTTATTTTACTCCTATTTTAACATTTATTATAACAATATTTATTACACACTTAAAATTATAATTTTAATTATACTTATGTTTGGAGTTATGTTTAATTGTATGAAAAAAACTTTATTATTCAAATGCATGGAGTAAGCCAATGACATTTTTTTATTCTTGTTTAATTTTTAATTTAAATTTTTCATAACAAACCCTTATCTTAATGTTTTCTTTTATTTAGCCTTTTATTTTAATAAATTTTTGCATGGTCTTTTTTTTAACATTTATTATTACAATATTTTCTTACATATTTAAATTTATGATTTTCATTATACTTGTGTTTGAAGTTGTCTTTTGAAACTATTATGTTATGTTTAATTGTATGAAAAAGACTTTAATATTCAAATGCACAATATAAAATTCTAATGAAATTATTTTATATACTTAAAATGTAACTATTTAATATTTAAATTTTTTATTAAATATGATCATGTATAACATTGAACATTACTATTATAACGTTGACAAACCCTTATCGATGTATTAGAGACATTGTCGTTATAAATTTATTTGATTTGATCGTGAAACCAACAAATTAAATTGACGATTCGACCTAATCAATGTCAAAATTTCAAAATACGGTTATGAAACTTAATTAATTGATTCTGGTTCCGATCCGATATAATAAGACATTGTTTGTAATTAATTAATTCTGGTTCCGAACCGATTTAATAGTATCATTTGTGTTACTTTTTGAATCTATCAGCTTTCCAATTTCACTATTCGATTCTGGTTCAGTTGTGTTTCGTTATTTCAATTGTTTGAAAATATTTTTTTATTAATTTGTTTTTATATTTACTTTTGTAATTAATATTTTAGACCCCGCAGCAACGCGTGGGTGTTCAATAACTCGTTAAATACAAAATACTAACATTTTTATTAATATTATTCATTATATATGGATTTTTCCCAATTTTCTAGATATACATCTATATTCAAAATCAAAATTCATTATCGTATGAATTTTCTTTTCAATTATATATATTTTTTAAAACATACCCATGTTACACATGGGTTAATAGACTAGTATGATATTAAAGTAATTGGAAATCAGTAAAAGTATTGTATGATTACAACTCAATTTTAAGAAAACTAAATTATAATTTCTTAATATTGGGTTGAGCAATTACTTTTTCTATTGAATAAAAATTGATCCCTTACATTGTAAAACCAATGCCCTATTTATACAGAAAATAGAGAGCTAAACATAGAAAAGATATGGATGGAAATTAAAACCGTAATTGATGGTGGGAATCTTCTAATTAGGGAAATGATGTATTGATTGATCCCCATTATCTATCCCTTTCTAACACCCCCCCTCAAGTTGAATGGTGGGGTTGCCGAAATTCAACTTGTTCAAACATTTGTGTAGAGTTCCTGCACCCACTGCTTTTGTTAAGATGTCGGCCGGTTGATCTTGCGACTTAACAAATGGTAGTTCGATAATTCCAGCTTTAAGCTTTTCTTTAATGAAATGTCTATCGATCTCTACATGTTTGGTTCTGTCATGTTGCACGGGATTTTCTGATATTTGAATTGCATATTTATTGTCACACATGATACGAGTAGCTTCTTTTGGAGGGAACCCTATTTCTGACAAGAGTTTTCTTATCCATAATGCTTCTGTCACTCCCTTGGCTATTCCTCTAAATTCAGCTTCAGCACTTGACAATGCAACTACCTTTTGCTTTTTACACCTCCATGTTACGAGGTTGCCTCCTACCAAAGAAAAATATCCAGATGTTGATCTTCTGTTTCCTTTGTCTCCAGCCCAGTCAGCATCTGTATATATCTGGATGTTCTGATGTCCATTTGGTTTAAATAGAACCCCAAGGTTAATAGTTCCCTTGAGATATCTGATAATTCTAAAAACAACATTCATGTGTGTCACTTGGGGTTGGTGCATGAATTGACTCACTATTCCCACAGCATATGCAATATCTGGACGAGTATGTGAGAGATATATCAGCTTTCCTACCATTCGTTGATACCTGTTTTTATCAACAAGTTTGTCTTCTGTTTCCATGTATAATTTATGATTGACAACCATAGGCGTTTCAGCTGGTTTGCAATCAATCATCCATGCATCTGCGAGCAAGTCTAGGATATATTTTTTCTGACAAATGAAGATGTCGTGGTTTGATCTCAACACTTCAATTCCGAGAAAATATTTCAATCTCCCCAAATCCTTCTTTCGAATTATGTGAATAATCGCTCCTTTAGTTTCTTTATTTCTCTTTCATCATTTCCTGTAATAATCATATCATCAACATAGATTATGAGACATGTTATGTGACTTCCTGTTTTTTTAAGGAACAGGGTATGATCTGAGTTGCTTTGTTTGAACCCGTATTTCTTCATTGCTAGAGTAAATCTGCCAAACCAAGCTCTAGGTAACCCATATAGAGCCTTCTTCAGTCGACAAACTTCTCCAGTCTTGAAATTGTGCGAGAAACCCGGGGGTGCTTCCATATACACTTCTTCTTTTAAATCTCCATGGAGGAATGCATTCTTTACATCGAATTGGTGAAATGGCCAGCCTTGATTAGCTGCTATTAAAAATAAAACTCTTATTGTGTTAATCTTTGTGACTGGGGAGAAGGTTTCGGAGTAATCAATTCCATATGTTTGGGTGTAGCCTTTTGCGACTAACCAGGCTTTATATCTGTCAATAGCTCCATCTGGTTTATATTTCACTGTGAAAATCCAACGGCATCCTACAGGTTTCTTTCCGTGTGGTAGGACACATTTATCCCACGTTTTACTCTTTATCAATGCCTCCATTTCAGTATCCATAGTGTCCTTCCATTTTCCTGATTTTAACGCTTGTTCTACACTTGAGGGAGTTTCTTCTGCGTAGAGACTTGCATTAAATGCCTTTGCTTCATCGGATAAGTATACAAGTCCTATGTTGGCCATAGGATATTGAGAGCTTTTAGAGAATCTCTCTGGAGAGTACCGCTTTGCTGGGATTCCGTTGTTCGCTCTTGCTGGGAGGACATATCGGTTTGACACTTCTTCAAGGACAGGTTCTCCTTGTTCCTGAGAATCTTAATTTGTGGATTCTTGTTGTTGTGATTCCGTGTCATTGCTGGTTTCACCTAACTCATGGGACTCATTAGTTTGAGAATCACTTACCTTGGATATCAGGTTGGGGGTATATCTTCGGCAGCACTGAAATCCGGACTAGATTGACTATCAACTTCAGGTGATGTGGTACTGTGAGTTGGACAACTTTCTTCTGGGGTTGTAGCATACCTCAACCAATCCAGTGTGTCACATGATTCCTCCCTCTGATCACTGTGTTGGGAATGGTAATAATATGTGGTTTCAAGAAAAATGCAGTTCATTATGGTGAACATGTGACGTGTTTTTGGATTATAGCACCTGTAACCTTTTTTATTTACTCCATAACCTACAAAGACACACTTTTCTGCACATGGATCAAGTTTATCTCGGTATGACTTAGGTATGTGGACAAAGGTAGTGCAACCAAACACTTTCGGTTCGAAGGTGAGGGTTGGAGGAATTTTGGTATGTTCTTCAAGTGTTGCTAGTTTAAGGATTTTTTGTTGGGAGCCGGTTAAGAAGATAGGTGGTTGTGGCTAAGGCTTTTGGCCAAAACATTTTTGGAACATGTGAGTCGATTATGAGTGCTCTAGTCATTTCTAGTAAAACTCGATTTTTCGTTCAGCAACGCCATTTTGTTCAGGAGTGTGAGGACATGTTGTTTGGTGTACTATTCCTTTGGATTGAAAAATTGTTTCATTTGTGAGTTCACATATTCTCCACCATTGTCTGATCGGACAATTTTGATGGTTTTCTGAAATTGGGTTTGAATCATGGCATAAAAAGAAGTGAATCTATCAAATACCTCATACTTATTTTTCAAAAAATAGATCCACATCATTCGTGTGCAATCATCGACAAAAATTACATAAAATCGAATATTTTGTCCCCCAATTACAGGAGCAGGACCCCAAAAATCTGAATGAATTAAAGAGAAAGGTACTTCAACCCGGATATTATTATGTTTAAAAGTTTGTCGATGACTTTTAGCTAACATACAAGTTTCACAAGGAATTGATTTATTCAAAGGAAAAAGTTCAGGAAATACAATATGCAGATAACTAGCAGATGGGTGGCCCAACCTTCTATGCCATAACCATGCTTCTCTTTCTGTTGTTCCATGAGCTAACATCAAAGTACCACTTTGAGTCACTTCGTCAACATAATATATCTATGTATTTCAGTGCCACGCCCAACAATCCGTCCCGTCTTGATATCCTGTAAGAGACAGAAAGTTGGATGCATGAGAACTAAACAGTTTAGTTCCTTTGTTACATGGCTCACGGATAACAATTTATGCGACAAAGAAGGAACATATAAATAATTAGGGAGTTTAATATTTGGGCAACCTTCAATTGTTCCACCGGTTTTTACATCCATTTTTTCTTTATTTGCAGCTTGGATGTGTGTTTTTCTAGGTTTTGACATTTGTGTAAAATCTGACAATTCATATGACATTGTATTAGTTGCCCCACAGTCAAAAATCCAAGGGCCCTTTTGTTCTAATTGATTTTGGGCCACACTTGCACATCCAATTGTTTTAATATTTTGCATAAACAATGAATTTTTGGAATAACATGGGGAATTTGGGATATATCCCTCATCCCCTGTACGTGCCACCGAGAAGCTCTCCTCAATTTTCTTCTCTCCAGCCGCCGCTAGCCCTCCGAATCCGGTGTTTGACCGCCGACCATCACTTCCATTTGTGCTGGTATGAGTAGTAGGAGTGGAGGAAGGCTTTTCTCTTTGGTTCGTCCCTTTCTTGTGACCATCGGTCCACCAAACTGGATACCCAACAATCCGGAAACATTGTTCTTTGGTGTGCTTTGTCATGCCACACTCGTCGCATTTGAGATGTGATTTATCTTCTTTGTTGAATGGTTTCTTCCCATCATTCCTACGGTAGCTTTTAGTAGCTAGACCGACACCTTCTGTTTCATCAGAACCGATGATAAGTCCGGTGGCTATGCCATGTGATTCATTGCTTGTTACTCCCAATATATTCTGGTGGGCCGCTTCTTTTCGAATGGTAGCATAAGCAGTTTCAACGGACGGAAGAGGATCAAGCCGGAGTATTTCTCGTTTAATTGGATCGAATCTCCGATCCAATCCATTGAGAAACTGGAAAAGTTTTTGTTCAGATCTGACTTTGGAATATGTTTTGATATCTTCTGAGCAAGTCATGGGGTTTGGATCCAATCGGTCGATTTCTCCCCAAACCCCTTGAAGTGCAATCCAGAAATCTTCAAGAGATTTCTCATTTTGCTTTAGTTCATTGGCTTTATCATGGAGATTGAAAGTTTGTAGCTTATCTTTTCCACTGTTATATGTGATTACTAGTGCCTCCCACAACGCTTTTGCAGTCGGATACTCGGTTGTGTTGCCAGCTATCATAGGTTCGATATTTTGAATGAGCCATGAGAATACGATTAAATCTTCCTGTTCCCGTGTCTCATAGGTTTCACTTGTTTTTTCTGGAGGTTCTTTGGTTAGGTGGGACAACAATGTTTTTGATTTTCCTCCAATGGCAACTCGGATCATCCGAGTCCATAGAGCATAATTTTGGCTGTTTAGTTTGAGATTGATCTGAAGGTTATCGGATAGTTTTGGATTTTGTGATTGTTGGCTGATATTGCTCTTCAGGGGGTTTGCTAATTGAATAGCAAGATCAGATCCAGAGTTGCTGTCTTCGAACATGGTGGTTTAGGGTTGGTTTGTTGATGCGAAGGAAACAATTGGAGAAAAGAGGAACTGGTTAATTAATTGGTAGATGATGAGATCGGAACCTGACTCTGATACCATCTTAATACTGGGTTGAGCAATTGCTTTTTCTATTGAATAAAAATTGATCCCTTACATTGTAAAACCAATGCCCTATTTGTACAGAAAATAGAGAGCTAAACATAGAAAAGATATGCCTGGAAATTAGACACGTAATTGATGGTGGGAATCTTCTAATTAGGGAAATGATGTATTGATTGATCCCTATAATCTTTCCCTTTCTAACATAATTATTCATTTATTAATTATAACTAGGTTCAAACCCATGTATTACATGGATTGATATAAGTAAATTTGTTATATATTAAATATTTATAAAAAGGTGGAATCCCTTAAGAACCTTAAAAAAAATTTTTAAAATTAATATACAATAAAAGCCAATAAAAAGATGAAATACAAGCAAAATCATTGAGTCAATGATAAAAAATATGACTCTAAGTCATGTTTAAATCAAAAGAAGACGGTAAAAATAAGATTCAAAATATTTAAATTATTTATTTAAATATAGTATTTTATGACTCTTACATATACGATTCATTTTTATCATTATCTTCTTATTATTGATTTAAAAATGTTGAACCTTTATTCTGTTTTGTTTGTTATTTAGTTATTGTCAATAATCCCATAGAAATCAATTAAATTTTAAATGATAATTATTTTATATTTGTAGGTCCCGAGAGGTTCCCAAAGTATATAGCTTTAAGCTGTAGAGGGGGGGTGAATACAGCTATTTAAAAACTACACACTATTTTCTCAATGTTTGTATGTATTATCAACAAATTGTTAATTACAAACAAGCTTGAATGCGGAAATGTTCAAGATGAGATGACAGATACAACAGTATATTCACTAGTCTAAGACAGACTCAAACTAGTTAACAATGAATACACTCACTAAGAAGCACTCACTGTGTTTACAAGACTCAGAGGAACAGCTTATGTAGAACAGCTTAGACACAAAGAAACTGTATTACACAACCAGACTTGCATGCATGAAAAACACACTTGCACGTTCACTCTTGGTTTCAGCACTTAGCTTATTTTTGGCTTGCTTATTCTTTCTGACCTTAGAAGCTTCCTTTTATACTCACTCAGAGGATCTAAGAGAAACTTCTTCATTGGACGGAATGAAAAAGGAGAAGTCTTGTTTGAAAAGACAACATAACTTTTCTGCACTTTTCTGAAAAGCAGACTTGTCTTCACATGTGCAGAACTTTTGTCTTTTCACTTTGTCTACTGTTGCATTGCCTTTAACTAATTAAGGAATGTCAACTTTGCGTCTTTCTTCCTTGTAAAGGCCTATTTTGATATAAGAAAAAGGTCTGTCACCCTTTTTCAAATATCCTTTTGTCTTCATGTTGCAGAACAGCGTGGGCAGGTTGAGCAGTTCTGTTTTCCACTTTGTCTTCGACTTTGTAAACTGATCTTGTAGTCAAAAACAATACATGATGACTTGGAAACGTATTCCATAAAGTGTTTAGCCTGTTCACAAAGAACAGGTTCTGTTCACAAAGAACAGAACACTTGAAGAGTGCCCAAGCTGCTCACCAGTGTAGAGCAGCGTAGACAGTTTATGTCCAGTCTGTTCAGCAGACAGAGCAGCTTGGACAAACTGTCTTAGTTGCAACACATGCAACACATAGAATAGCTTTAGACTGATATTGCAAATCATTTTCAGGTTTCAATAAGGCATATAACAGGCCTTAATTTCAACCTTCAAATGCATCAACAGGTTTGATTATAAATCTCCCCCTCAGATGTAGAACAGGTTTGACTGAGGCCTTTTTGTGCCTAACAATATTTTTAATTATTATAAAGTATATTAATTTAAATTGTATAAATTTGTTAAAGACCTTAAATTAAAACACATACAAGTTTTCTTTTTGAAGATGTTTTAATTAATAATACATATTAATTTCCTAACTGATTAAAACTTGATACAACATTTCTAGCGTCAACTTAATAAATAAATATTAATTAAGATTATTCGAAATTAAGTTATTTTAAAATATAAATTTTGCAACATTTATTGAAGTTTTTGAAAATACTAATACAAAATTTTATTAAAGAAAATACATTTGAAATTTGAATGATTATCTTTCTTAATGTGTGGTCAAAGTTTCATAACTAACATATAAAGATTTGATTATAAAAAGTTTTTAAATTTTTATTGTATACTAAAATATTTAATTATTATTTCATAAAATTCTTTATTTTTTCGGACATTTAAAATTTGAAGTTAATTATTTTATTGATCTTTTAAAAAAATTATTTTAAAATTAAATTCTTTTATTTTATTATTTTTAAAATTATTTACTATCTGAGACATTTAAACATGAACTTTATTATTTTATTGATTTTTTAAATATTTTAATTTTAGCTTGTTAATTTTGAAAACTTTTAATGAGTATTAGTTGTAATTTCAATTAGTTTAGGAAACAAAATACTAAAGTTTAAATTAAATCAATAAATGATATACATGTTACTTAAATTAATGTTCATTTTTATTTTTGGAAAAAGAGCGGGAAAATGAAAAATTAATGTATTAGGAGGATGACACGTGACAAGTATTGTTTTCATTTATTATAATATATAGATAGATATAGATATAGATTTTATAAGTACCATTGATATTTATATTGATATATGCAAGATGTTACTAGCTTGTGCATACGTTAAGCCATTTTTCGTTCAAAAATTGAAACTTTTTAATATTTCTATCTGAATTTTTTGGATTGTGTTTAAATGTATAAGTTAAACCAAATATGCTATTGCAATTGTTATCCCTAAAATTTCTAAAAATTAAGACATACATATATAAAGATTGAAATTTTTGATGTAGAAAAAAGTATATAATCTTCATATCCTTTCACGTATTGATTTTTCTCTATTATGTCAAGAAAAAAGATGATATGAAAATTTTATTAAAATTAAATCTTTACTTTTCCACTGAGAATTAAGACTCTCATTACATAATAAAAATACTTGTAAACAATACGTGATTCCATTTTCTCTACGGGTGATATTTTTTACATATTTCTTAAAACCGAACCGGTACCAAAATTGTATCATCGGTGCAGTATTCGATATTAATACTAGATCTCAAAAAAATTCGGTACCACTTGGTTTGGTACCGGTACGGTATCGATACATGATCGATTATATGTATGTATGTATGTGTATATATATATATATATATATATATATATATATATATATATATATATATATATATATATATATATATAGAGAGAGAGAGAGAGAGAGAGAGAGAGAGAGAGAGAGAGAGAGAGGTTCAAAAAACTACCTCTTGAAATCAAGTCCACTCGAAGGTACCAACCTTAAAAAACTTTTTTTAAAATTTTTTTCACATATTTATGTTTAATTTAATGTAATACGTATGATATATGAATTTCACATAGATTCACACTTTTTGTGTCCCTAAGAATTATGTGAATGCTCAATTGCATATTTATGTGACTGGTCATCCAAGTGAATGATCATTCACACCATTCACATGATCTTTTTTTTTACCATTCACAAGATTTATAATGTTCTTCCTTTTGAAATAAAGTCTTATAATGCTGTCCTATAGATGTTTATTAAAAAAAATATATGTGAATGATCATTCACATTAGGATACGTTGGAATCTCATAGGTACGCTGATGAACCTGATTATATATATATAAGATTGACATTTTTTATATCTATACTCCTTTATAAAGCATTTAGGAGAATGTCTTAAAAACAAGTTTTATTGCACAATGTACAACTGATTAAAGCAAGATGTCTGAATTTTAAGAGGTATAAACATTAAAGCATCGTGTACAAGGCTTAGTTGCATGGAAAAACTTGAATCTGATAATTTAATTTTTTTTTTAAATAAGTGCATCAATTGGGAACTGGGAAATTGGAAATGGAAAGACAACAACTTTCCCTCTTCCCCACGCTTCTTCATCCATGGAGACTCACAAAAGCACTCTTCCTGAACCGGTTTCTCTCATCATCTTTCCGTTGCAACCTCTCTCTCACCTGAAATCTTGACCTGTTTACACTACACTACTGTCAAGTCCTTTGCCTCGCCACCGTAGCCAATCTTGGCCTAGGGTTCAACTTTCTCGGTTGTGCAGTAGACAGAATCGGAGGTCATGTCACCGTCAAACTCGACCCCCAAGTGCACCCCGGCGAGGTCTCATGAAGATGCTCTATCGTCGGCTTCTCTTTATCCCTAGAAAAGGGACTTCCCGTTGGCAACGACCTAATCTGATGAAAAATAAATCGGCAGCGGCAAAGTCGGACATGGTTCTAGCAGGGTTGGAATCAGAAGTGAAGGTATCTGGGTACCACTCGGATACCATTGCTCCGGCTACCATGTCTCCGGTTTGTTTCTACGGTATATGTTTAACAACTTCACATACTTTTTTCTTAAATATGTTTTTATTTTTAGAGCTTCAACGTTTTGCTCCAGGATCTTTTAAAACCTCTTGGGTTGAACCGTTGCTGAATCTGAGTGGGATATTTTTTGGTACACATGCGAGACTGGTCGTTCCATGTTGTGACTGTGTCTTCCCTTTCATGCTTCTAAGACATTAGTTTGAAAAATCTAAAAATGTGTCATTAGCTTTGATATTTGATCATTTATTAGGTTTGGGATTTGTTGAGGTTGCAGTTCTAATTTTATAGTTAGTTTGGGTTATTGCAGTTTTAAATACAATTTTGTAGTAAACTAATGGCTTCCAGATTGTAAGCGGTTATTTTTTATTTAATCAATTTTTACTCTATTTTCATGATTTTGTTAGGAGTGTTTCAGTTTCCATTTGATTATGATTGGCAATGCTCAACCAGGTGATACCCAGATGAGATACACAGATGTAATTGTATGTGTTCTAAGCTTTATGTTTGAAAAATGTAGCAACAAGAAGTGTTATCTTTTTAAAAGTGTTTTCTCAGCAAGATTTTTCGTTGTTCTTGATTTGCAGCAAGATCATGACCATCCTTTTTGTCAGGAGTTGCAGTTTTTCCATAGCCCTACACCGATAATGATTTTGCGGTTTCTTCCTCCCATTGCAGAACTAGAAGAATAGGAAGAAAAACCCGTACCCGTCATTTGATTGAAACAAATGGAAGAACACATCAAGTCTCAGATGAAGATTGAAAAAGGGGATTATGGTTATGTTTTTGAAGATGTTCCTCACTTGAGTGATTATATTCCTAAAATCAAAGTAAATAATCTTTTTCTCTATCAATTGCATTAGTTTTGGTGTTTTATTAATTATGAAACAATTTATTCTTATTGTTTTAGTTTAATTTGTGAATTTTTTTTTTGTTAGATATGCATTTCTCACCCTATAAATACTACAACAACAAAGGTTGTTTGGATTTATAGTAAATTTTTTTTTTTTTGATAGGGATACAATAGATTTCAATTGAATACTGTTTTAGACTACTGTTTTGAAACGATATATTTACATGATGACTATGGGACCGGTTCAGTAGTTAATATTAGAAATTTAGATAGTTGTTAAATAATCTGTTATTTTAACATTATGATTTTGTAACATTGCATGATTCATCGAAGAAATTTCATCAATGGTTCTTGCTAAAATGAAAGAAATTGCAGACGCATATATTGGTGAAACAGTAAAGAATGCGGTGTTTACAGTCTCAACTTACTTCAACGATTGTCGGCGTCAAGCAACAAAGGATGCGGACACCATTGCTAGTCTAAATGTTCTATGCATGATCAATGAGCCAACCACAACTGCAATTTCTTATGATCACTCCTTCAGTTGTTTTCATGATAACTGAGTAGTCACAACATAGGTATGATTATCCTGCCATTCATTCTCTTATTGTGTGTGCTCAAACCTTTTAAATGCATTCATACATACATCTTTGTACACACATGCATATACATATACACATGGCTGCCTCTAACTGAATCCATATAAGTTTAAATATATCTATGCTACTTAATAATACATTTAGTTCATTGTCTTAAAAACAACTTACTATGCAAAAAGTACAACTATATAAAGCATAAGGCTAAGTTTTATGAGGTACAACTTCTAGATGCCAAATATACAATCTGTTAAAGAAAAAAAAATACAGATTTGAAAAAATTGGAAACATAAAAATTCTGCTGGCTTTTGTTTTCTCCGAAACGTCCTTTCCATTCCCCAAACCACCTCTTCGAATTCGGCTGCCTTTAGTTTTAAATTCAAGCTTCTAAGTTTTGTACCAGCTTCTAAATTCCAACTTTACATTTTCATCCAGCTTCTAAATTCAGCTGCCTTACGTTTTACCCAGCTTCATTGTCCTGCTGTTGCAACATTCAAGGTAAGTTCTTTATCACTCTCTTTCATCATTTATCTTTTCTTATCACTCTCTTTCATTATTTTGTTGTTGATTATATATCAACTATGTTGTGACAGTTTTGAAGACTTTAAGAGCCTGCAGTTTGTTTTGAAATGTGTGGCAGGTAAACATTTTCAGAGTATTAATTTCAACATTTCTGATTACAAACACACACACATATTGATTGATTATGTCTCTGATTCTGATGATCCTTATATTAGTCAAGGTGCTCACAATAGGACGTGTACTGGAACAAAATCGTATATGAATTATGCATTTCAGACACACACACACACATACTGATTACAAACACACACACACACACACTATATATATATATATATATATATATATATATATATATATATATATATATATATATATATATATATATATATATATATATGTATATATATACACACAAACACACACACACACACATACATACCGACTGCACACACTCTTACACTTGTTGTTGCTATTTGGTCTTATTTGTGGCCACTAGCACCGACGCACAGACACACTGGTCATACACACACACACACACACACATATATAATAGGTATTTCGCTGCTGTTGTTGTTGTTCACATCTCATCACACACACACACACAGTTTCCTTTCTGTTTTGTGTTTAATTGTTATAGTTGTTCTTTCTGTTTTGCAACTCGAATACACACATACACAACACTCTGAGACACAAAATTCTGAGTTTTGGACTGCACCCACCCATACTCACTTGCTGTTTTTAAGTTTAAATGTTAAGGTGCTGCTGTGTTTTCTGTTTTCCAGCTACAAACACACGCGCACACACACACACACACAACTCTATTCAATTAAGTTTATAGATTCATTTTGAGGTTGATATCCATTTTGAAATTCTAAGCTATTATTTTTGTATGTTTTTTTAATATCGACCAAAGCGTAATGAAAAGTAGCAAGTCATTGCTTTTTTGGTATGAATACAAAATTAATATCTGTGAATACTAGAGGACACATAGTAGTAGAAGTCTTGAACATCTTACACCCATGAAGTAGCAACTGTCTTGTATATATACTGTTTATCCTGTTACTGTTTATGCTTTGTTTGAAGTGACTATGGGTGTCAGCAGTGACCTTTGTGGTCTTTGTCTTTTATTTCATTTCATACTCTCTACTTCAGGAGAGAAGACAAAGTAAACATATAGAGTTGCAACAATAATCACTATGTACTCTTCTTTTAATTGAAATGCAGTAGCCAAACTACATTTTGATATATTTTATATTATTTTCAATTGACATGACCATCAATTATCTTGACTGTTCGACTAAAAGTAAAAAGTATTTTGATTTTAAAAAATAAATTGGTGTTCAATGATCAACATTATTGCATTAATCGGGCAAAAAGACAAGAAACACCCCGTTCGTAATCTATCAAATTAAGCTCAGTATAAATTTTGAACTCGAAGGTTTGACAGACAAAGTCAATGTAAGTACAGATTCATGAACTCGGATCGAGTTTTGTACCTATAAAAGTAGAGGAGAAATGTAACTTTGCATGTCCTTCGATCACTGCCATCCTGATCTCTAAGATCAACTCCCAAATCTTACACCTGAAAAAGCAAAGTGAATAATTTATAATAATTATATTTTCCAAATGATTAAATTCAACAGAAAATTTTGATTTTCAAATCTATGTTTTTAAAATCTGGCATTTTGACTAAACGATGTACATTTCGGTTTTAGATTATAGCATCCAAATATAAATGTTACAGTCAAAATAGAAATTTTCATGTGGGGAGTCACCTCTACATCGTAGAGTTTGACAACACCTTCCATTTTCCCATTCTTATTTGGAAAAAGAAATTACTCTTGAGAAAAAATGGAAAATTTTTTATTCAAATGACAAGAGACAATAAAGATGTCAAATATCAGTCACGCTCACTATGCTAATTAACACTGATGCTTTACACCAATATGCTCACTTCAGCGAAAATCAAACGGTTGGCATAAGAAGGTATATATTTATAATTCGTTAGACTATCACAATATCATTGATATGCTCACTCAGATGAATCAACAAACAGTTAGTATTTAAAGAGCAAGGACTTGATAAACATGTATATCGAAACAACAAGTGCAGCAGTAGTGAGAGCAAAGCCGACCTTGATTAATCCATTGCGGCAAGAGAGTAAGAGAGTTCAAGAGAAACTTACCGAAGACACATATCTTCGCACCACACACAGCAGAATAGATCAAGAGAATCCAAGAATAAAGCCGACCATGAGAGTTGAGTTCCTTTCCGAAACAACAACTAGAATAAATTAGTGGATCTAAAGAGTCAAACCACACGAGCCATGAGTAACCCGTTAATCGACCACATGGCCACATCAGCCTCGATTAATCAGCCCCATTAATCATCCTTCTCGTCTCAACGGTGACGGACTGATGGCGTGTGCCTATTCTCCTCTCCAGATTGTAATCGTGGTTCTTCACCCCCTTTACTCTTTGCGTTCTATCCTTCATGGCCTTCTCCCTCACCAACTGCGTTTTCCCTGCCTTCGATTTTTATATGCTTGATTTCATCCTTTTTCTTGTTCTTAAAATCAATCTATTTTGTTTTTGTTTTTAAATTTGATAATATAAATATTATTTTATCACATTTAGAATGTACAGATGTATCCAATGACAGATGCTTGTAATTTTATTTTTCTCATTAATGTCTTATGATTTCTTTTGTCTACTACCATACATTTTTATATTATATTGCATTGCAAATGTTGTGTGACACCCTTGCCACAACAACCACCATTTACATAACACCCAGGATTTATCACCAACATGCAATAACATAATGATCTGATAACCTAAATTAAGTGCGGAAGCATTAAAATACATAAATAAAGTAGTGCAACAGTGTCAAACACCCTACAGTGCTATAAGGTACCAAGTCTAAGGCTACACACCCATTACAATTATTACAATCATCCAGAATATATTACAACATTGTCTCATAACATAATTACCGATGAAATAGTGCCAAGTCTTCCAAATCTTCCCAAAATGACCTAACTAGAAGGTCCGACAGTAGACTTTCCCTTTCCTGTAAAAATACAACAACTGAGGTATAAGCAAAGGCTTAGTGAATACACAGATTTACACATTTTATAAATCCTTATGATGCCCACAAGAGTAGCACTGACGACACACGTCGTGCACTCTCCACGTACACAAAGTACGACCACACATGAGCCGTCGCTCTTATGAGCCCCATGCTCGATATGAAAAATCCAACCATCTGAGACAGACATAACATCGGGGATGACATACTGCCTACTGGACCTGGAGGGATCAGCTCCAGCATCATATAGAGCAGTAACATCGGAGTAACAGATGCGACCCATCGGTCCATCGCTAGATGCACAACAAACGAACGGACATGCATCAAACAAGAATGTGCATCTAAATCTACGCAAGTTAGTAGAATTCCAAACGAAAAATGAAGCAACATGTCTCAGCAGGCAAAAGCAATCATAAAGCAGATATAAACATGCGAAATCATATGTACTCACAGTGGGTGCGTAATTTAAACTTTAAACAATATTATTTCTCCTCGGGCTTTCAACCGGATCCACCAAGTACTCCACTGTGGGTTAAACAACACCACAAGGGACCTGTTAAATTAGTTACAACAATATTTCGTATCAATAACCGTTTAAATCCATAAAATCAAGTTTCGTAAGTTTTGCAATATTTTTCCCCATTTCGGGTCCATGTCTAAATTCATACCATAATTAAGCTTGTTGGGAAATAGTTTAAGTACATTCAAGCTGTTAGTTAGACTTCTCAGACTGTTAGCAGATTTTTCATGTAAATACAAAGTTCATGCTGCTAGTTGAAGAAACTCGAGCTGCCAGTGTAAAAGTTCAAGCTGCCAGAGCAAAACAACTCAAGCTGCTCAGTTCATGCTGTCAAGAGATTCAAGCTGCTCAACAGTTTCATAAACAGAAAGTGCTGATTTTCAGGAAAGATATCTACACGAAGATTCCAGCATATCTACTATCAGAGAAGTCATAGTCCTTCAAGGAAACAAGTCCAAAAAGCAATATAAATACAGAGAATAGGTCATAGAAGTTCATAGAAGTTTTCTGCATATTTTGAGTCTGTAATTGCTTTATTGTTTAAGTTTTCTTAAGCCTCTAAGGTTGTAAAACCCTAAGAACAGTCTGTGTTCTTCGTCTAATCAAAACAGATTAGAGGTGATTGTAATAATTGAATTCAGCAATACAAACAGTCTTGTTTACTTCTTATGTTTTATGCTTCATTGGTTCTGAAAGTTTTTGTTAAAATAATTAAGTGTTATTCCGCAAACTTCTTAATTAAACTTTGATTCAAAGCAAGATTATTGATTTATACTCTGATAAATTTCAAATCAGTTAATCTTGGTTATTCAGTTTTAGATCCTGACAAGTGGTATCAGAGCCACAGGTCGTTCTTTGTTTTTCAAAGTCGAAAACTTTCTTTCAAATTTTTAATCTTTTACAATGGAATTTGAAAATAGCAGCAGTGGATCTGGGCAAGGACTCAAAGTGCCTATGCTCAAGCCCACTGAGTTTGAGATGTGGAAACTCAGGATTCAACAGCATATTCAATTCATTGATTATGCCATATGGGAAGCTGTTGAATTCCCTCCTGTAGTTGATCCAGAACTTGATGCTGAGGGAAAACCAGTCAAAACTCCTCCAAAAACTGAACTTGAAAGGAAGGCTAGAATGAATGAAGTGAAAGCACTCACACTATTACAAATAGCCATTCCTAATGCTTATCAACATCAGTTCAAAAAGTTTTATACTGCTCACTCTCTTTGGAATGCCTTAGAGAAGAGGTTTGCTGGTAATGCCAGTACCAAGAGAAATCAAAAAGACCTCTTGAAACAGCAGTATGAAAACTTTTCTGGTGGCAAGAATGAAAACCTCACTCAAATCTTTGACAGGTTCAACAAACTGATAAGTGAACTGGAAAGTGCAAAGGTCAATCTGGATCAAGATGAAGTCAACAGAAAGTTTCTCAGATCTCTTGGAGAAGAATGGACAGTCTATGCTGCACAGTGGAGAACAAAAGACACTCTTGATGAGATAGAATTGGATGATCTATATAACAGTTTAAGAGTGTTTGAGACTGAGATTGATGCTAAAAAGAAATCATTTTCTTATAATCACAACACTGCTCTTCTGTCTTCTGAAAAATCTAATAACTGTGATTCTTTTTCAGGTGGTGATGGCAATTCTGCTGAAACTCACTATGAGGCTTTTGTTGCCAATGATGGATTATTTGCTCTAAATGTTGAAGACTTAGAACAAATTCATCCAGATGATCTTGAAGAGATGGATTTAAAGTGGCAACATGCAATGCTGACCATGAGAGCCAAAAGATTTCTGAAAAGAACTGGTAGGGCCAACTTTCAAGCCAAGACAGAAGGCAAACCATCTTTTGATAAATCAAAAGTGGAATGCTATAAATGCCATAAGCTTGGTCACTTTGCCAGAGAATGTAGATCTCAAGGTCAACAGCCATCAAGGACTTCACAGCCCATCCAAGCGTCCTCATCAACAGCACTTGTCTCTCAAGAAGACAATGTGTTTGACTGGAGTGATCAGACAGAGGAAGAATTTCAAAATCAAGCACTTATGGCAGAAACATCAAATGTCTCCTCCACTGAACTACCATCTGAGGTAAATTCTAAACTCTGCTCTCAATCATGCAAAAATATGGTTAAAAAGTACAGAGATCATAATGAGAGCATGTGCAAAACTCTAGCTAAGATGGAAGAAAGGAGATATGAATATATGCAAGCCATAGAAGATCTGGAAAAACAGATCAATGATTATAAGGATAATGAGATTCAAATGGGGTATGATAGAAACTATCATGAATGGGAGAAAAAGGAACTCAATAAGAAAATAGAATCTCTGAATAAAAAGGTAGAAGAAACTGAACAGAAGGTGTTAGAGGCTAATGAGAAACTGGAATCTGTTAACATAGATCTAGGTAACTTCAAGTTAGCAAATCAAAAGCTAGAACACCTAATGGAAGTTCAATTCAAAGATAGAGTCAAATCTCAGGTCAATCCCAAAGAAGGAATAGGATACAGAGCTACTCCTCCTCCATACAACAACAAGTACATACATCCAATGAGTGAGGTTGCTGATAGACTTGTCAATGAACCACTAGATGAGTCTATGACTATTGTAGATCCTATCCTTGATAACAGTCCTGAATTAAAAGAAGATAAGAGTCAAAATAGAGACTGTGACACAAAGAGTGCACCCATAGAAGTCCAAGTTCCCAGTAAGAAAGGAAAAGAGAAGATGAGTGTATGCAATGCTACTCCTCAAGTTTCTGTACATTCTAACTGTAACACTGCATCTTCATCAAAAGGAACTAAAAGAGGTAAAACTGTTTATATCTGCACATGCCAAAAGCATGGTGTTCAAAAATTTCCTAAACAACAGCAGGTAAGAGGAAACCAGAGAAACAAGAACCAGAAATTGACAGAAAAGTCTGGTGTTCCAATTCAAACTGTCAAAAGATGCTTTCACTGTGGAAGGAAGAATCACTTAGCCAAGGATTCTTTTTACAAACCAGCTGTTGCAAAACAGACTGTGCATCACACAAAATCAAATCCTAATCAGGCAAAGCACTCAAAAGTGAAACCTTCCACAACAGCTCCAAAGAGAACAGTTGATCACAGATTCTCAAAAATTAATAAAAAACAGTCCACACATCAAAAACAAGTTTTGGCAAAGCCTAAATCAAGTTTTAAGCAAATATGGTGTGTCAAGGACAAATCTGTTGCTCAAACTGCTAATGCAAAAGATCAGACTGCTAAGTCAAAATCTGATGCTGTTAGTGCAAAAACTAAAACTGTTAGCACTACAAACACAGCTCAAGCTGCTGGGCATCAAACTGGAGCTGCTAGTGAATCATCTGAGACTGTTAGAAGAAAAGATGATCAAAATAGTTGGATACCTCATATTATCACTAAATACTCTCCAAAGACTCCATCAGTAGATCTCACCAAATATAAGAAGTCAAAAACAGTTTTTAGTTATGTCAATGTACAAGGCCAACCCAAAACCAATTTGGTTTGGGTTTACTCCACTACTAACTAAGCTGTTATTTGTGCAGGGCAACCACAGGTCTCCTCATAGAACAAGATGGCATCTGGACAGTGGATGCTCTAGGCACATGACAGGCAATTCTGAATGCTTGTCAAATTTCAAAGGTTTTGATGGAGGTTTTGTTGCATTTGGAGGCAACTCAAAAGGAGGTAAGGTTACAGGTAAAGGTACTGTTAATGCAGGCAACATGACATTCCATGATGTTCTGTATGTTGAACAGCTTAAGTACAATTTATTGAGTGTCTCTCAAATCTGTGACAAACAAAACATTGTTCTGTTCACAGATTCTGAGTGCATTGTTCTTTCAAAGGATTTCAAAATTCCTGAAAATCTTGTTTTACTTAGAACACCAAGAAAGGACAATGTTTACTGCCTGGACACAGCTCTCTTGACTAAATCAAATACTTTAAGCTGTTTAATATCCAAAGCATCATCAAATGAGTCTGCTCTTTGGCATAGAAGGATGTGTCACATGAACTTCAAGTCCATGAATGATTTAGTTAAAAAGAATCTGGTAAGAGGATTACCACAAAAGGAGTTCATTTGTGATGATCATTGTGTAGCATGTCTTAAAGGTAAGCAACACAAAACTTCTCATAAGGCCAAAGAAGTAAATTCAATCTCATCTGTTCTTCAGTTGTTACATATGGATCTATTTGGTCCAACATCTGTTTTGAGTTTGAATAAAAGGGCATACTGTTTAGTCATTGTTGATGATTTCACCAGATTTACTTGGGTTTACTTTCTTAGGTCCAAAGATGAAACTGCTGAGCTAGTTAAGTCTTTTATCCTTAAGATAGAAAACCAATCTAATTCCAAAGTTAAGGTGATAAGATCAGACAATGGAACTGAATTTAAAAATCAAATTCTAAACAGTTTCTGTGAGTCCAAAGGCATTGCTAGACAATATAGTGCACCAAGAACACCACAGCAAAATGGTGTAGCTGAAAGAAAGAATAGAACATTAATTGAGGCTGCTAGAACAATGCTAGCTGATTCAAATCTGCCAATGACTTTCTGGGCAGAAGCTGTTAATACAGCCTGTTATGTTCTAAATAGGGTTCAAGTTGTCCAATCTCAAGGAAAAACTCCCTATGAGTTATTCCATAACAGAAGTCCCCTAATAGCTTTCTTCAAGCCCTTTGGATGCCCATGTACTATCCTTCACACTAAGACTCACTTAGGAAAGTTTGAGAGTAAGGCTGAAGAAGGATTCTTTGTAGGATACTCAACTCAAAGCAAAGCCTATAGAGTATACAACAGTGTGTCTAAAACAATTGAAGAAAGTGCCAATGTTGAATTTATTGAAAATACTGCTAATATCAAAGGCACTGGTCCTGATTGGTTGTTTGATTTAGATTCACTAACAAATTCTCTGAGCTTTGTTGAGTATACTGCAGAAGCTGATGCATACAGGGTTGAAGCTGCTAACACAAATTCTCATGTTGCTAATACAATTTCTCATGCTGTTGGCACAAAGTCTCAGACTGCTGCAGATTCAACAAGTTGGGATGATTTCACCACTCTACCAATTCTGTCTTGTGATCCTCCAGGGGACCTGAATGATACAAATCCAGACACTGAAGTGCCACTCCAAAGTTCTGAAAGAACAGCTCCAACACAACAGGAAACAGTCCCAGATTCAAGTCAAGCTGTTTCAGAAACTGAACCATTCACTGGTTCTGATGGAGATGATACCAACCTTGGAACTTCCTTTCAAACAGAGAGAGAGCCCACACTAAGAGTTCACAAGTATCACCCTCTCAATCAAATACTGGGTGATCCAAGCACTCCTGTTCAAACAAGGAAAATGGTTCACAATGAGACTGCTGCTGCTGAACAAGCAGTTCCAGAATTCAGTCTAGCTGCTTTTGAACATGCCTGTTTCATGTCTCAATTAGAACCTAAAAAGGCATCAGAAGTACTAAAAGATTCATCCTGGATTGAAGCTATGCAAGAAGAGCTTTTACAGTTCAAAATTCAGAATGTATGGACTCTGGTGGATCTTCCTAAAGGTAAGAGAGCAATAGGTACAAGATGGGTGTTCAGAAACAAGAAGGATGAGAGAGGGATAGTCATCAAGAACAAAGCAAGACTAGTAGCACAAGGGTACACTCAAGAAGAAGGAATAGATTATGATGATGTCTTTGCTCCAGTAGCAAGAATTGAAGCCATCAGACTATTTCTAGCATATGCAAGTTTCAAAGGATTTAAAGTGTATCAAATGGATGTTAAGTCTGCTTTCCTGTATGGGACAATTGAAGAGGAAGTGTATGTGTGTCAACCTCCTGGTTTTGAAGACTACAAGTATCCAGACAAGGTGTACAAGCTAGACAAAGCTCTCTATGGTCTTCACCAAGCCCCCAGAGCATGGTATGACACACTGTCATCATATCTTCTACAGAATGGATTCAAGAGAGGCACTCTGGACAAAACACTTTTCACTAAATCCATCAAAGCTGAGATTCTTCTTGTCCAAATCTATGTTGATGACATCATCTTTGGCTCAACTAATGATAGGTTGTGTAAAGATTTTGAGGCCCTAATGCACAAAAAGTTTCAAATGAGTTCAATGGGGGAACTCACATTCTTTCTAGGGCTGCAGGTTAAACAGAAGCCTACTGGTCTATTCATAAGTCAATCAAAGTATGTCAAAGACATATTGGAAAAGTTTGGCTATCAAGACACAAAGGTTGCAAGCACTCCAATGGATCCTCATAAACAGCTCCATACAGACAAAGATGGCATAGATGTGGATATTCATCTATACAGATCCCTTATAGGATCTCTCATGTATCTAACATCTTCAAGACCTGATATTATGTTTGCTGTCTGTGTGTGTGCTAGGTTTCAATGCTCTCCAAAGGATTCTCACTTGGTTGCTGTTAAAAGAATCTTTAGATATCTTAAAGGCCAACCACATTTAGGCCTATGGTATCCTAAAGACTCTCCTTTTGAACTAACTGCTTATTCTGACAGTGACTATGGTGGTTGCAACATTGACAGGAAATCCACAACTGGTGGATGTCAATACTTAGGAGCAAGACTGGTCTCTTGGCAATGCAAAAAGCAAACAACTGTCTCCACATCATCCACTGAAGCAGAATACGTAGCAGCTGCAAGCTGCTGCTCCCAGGTAATGTGGATTCAAAATCAGCTAAGAGACTATGGTATGAATTTCTTATCCACTCCTATTTATATTGACAATTCAAGTGCAATTAGCATTGTGCAAAACCCAGTGAAATTCCCAAAAACCAAGCATATAGAAATCAGATTTCACTTCATCAGAGATTGTAATGAAAAGAAATTAATCCAAGTTACCAAAATACATACAGATGATCAGCTAGCTGATCTATTTACAAAACCTTTTGAAGTGGGAAGGTTCACTTTCCTAATATCAAATATTGGTATGGTAAACATGGATTAATTAGTTTTCATTATTATCTACTCAGTATGCTAATTTAAGGGGGAGACACTGTTCCATTGAAAAGTTGCACAATTTTACACTAACAGCATGAGTATTTTCTCATGCTGCTAGTTCATTTTCTCGGACTGCTAGTTATTTTCACTTGATCTGTCAAAGTGTGCAGGGTATTTGGGTAATTTTTCAAATGTGTGCGCGGGACCCAACCTTTTCGAAACCTTTAAAGGTCCCAGTTTCGTTCAGTTGTAACTACCAGTTACATATTTTTCTTCCACGGCCTTCTGCTTTCTCACTGAACGAATCACACATTCTTCTTTCAAACCCTAAAACCATCGTTTGATCATCCATGGAGTTTGTCAAAGAACACAACTGCCTTCCATACTCTCTCAAACACTCTGAACTTCAGCCGTTCCATGATATGATGGATTTCCTCAGGCACTCCCATATCAACCATGCCCTCAATATCAATCCCACCATATACATATCGCATATTGAACAGTTCTGGAACCGTGCCACTTTTCAAACCATCAATGGAATTCCCACTATACTATCCAAAATTGATGGCACTCCCATCACCATTACTGAGGAATCCATTCGGCACCATTTGCATCTTCAAGATGCCACAGGTATAACAGACCTAACCCTTAATGCTTTACATACTGGTCTTTACAATATAGGTTATAGGGGTCCTGCTGATTCTTTTACTTTCTTAAAAGCCCATTTTTCTCCTAAATGGAAATTTCTTGTACATATTCTTCAGCAGTGTATGAGCCCCAAAAGAACTGGTTGGTCAGAATTTTCTTCTAACATTGCCACTGCCTTAGTGTGCTTTTCAACAGGCCAACGGTTCAATTTTTCAAACATGATTTTTCAGGGGATGTTAAGGCATCATTCCCTAAAGAATGGGAAGTTTTTAATGTATCCAAGATTTTTGGCAGAAATCATTGCACACACCTGCACTACTTCTCATTTACATAAGAGGATACATATTTCCCATAGGCACTCACTATCTTCTATCAAAAGGCTGATAAAGCCAAGTGCCAATTTTGTCAGTGTAGATGTTCCATTGCCCTCTGCAATGATGAACATCATTTCAGGAAACAGAGGAGAGGGTCTTGAGCAGGCTCAGCCTAACATCACTGCTACACCCCCAAGACCCCAACCCACTCCTCATGATACACAAACTCCCACTGATCCTTTTGTACAGCCAACACGCCCACTCAGAAATATATACAAAAGAAAAAGGGGACCAGGAGCTCCTTCCTCCTCTTCCCATCAGCAAGTGCCATATATCCCTGTGCAGGAGGATACTCCTGCACAGCATATCCAAAGGGAACCACTTGAGGAAACTCCCATCCTCACTCAGGAGGTGAACATCTCTTCAGAGATGGTTCATATGGGTTCTGTGGCTGGCACTACTGATGTCTCTGCACAAGAGGCACAGGACAGTGCCAACATAGCTAAGACCACGCCCATGGCAACAGCAAGTGTGCAAACACAAGCTGGAAGTCCCCAGAACCAAGAACAGAGGGGCCCAGAGGTTTCTACTTCTGGTATTAATGTCAGTGATAGATCACAAGCACCACAGGTGTTTTCTGATCTTGAGACAAGTCTGCAACTCATGCTTTTGACGGATCCCAAGCTGAAACCTGTTGTAGCTATGTTGGAATACCAAATGTCCATCATTGCTGCACAGGGTGCACAAATAATGGCCCTAAAGCAATCAGAAATGGCTCAAAATCAGAGGATGGATTATCTTCATAAGGGATTTACCCTTTGTGGAAATAAGCTCATTCAATTAGAGCGTTTGATTCAAACCCAATGGGCAAAGGTTGTAGGTCCTTCTGACCAAACCAATGCTTCCAAAAAGGGGGAGAATCAGGAGGTTCCTACATCAGTCCAAGCAGCTCCAACAACAACAACAGTCCAAGTAGCACCAACAGTCCCAGTTTCTAGGCTAGCAGTCCCAACAGCTTCTCAAGCTGTTAGCCTAGAAACTCAAGCTGCTCCTTCAAAAGTCACTGGGGTTGTAATCAGGGAAGGCATTCAAGCTCCATCAAGTATAGTCCAAGCAACATCCTCTTCTGCAAAAGACAAGGGCAAGGGCATTCGTATTGAATCTCCAAAGCACAAATTCTCCTCCAAAGAAGCCCAGATTGCCTTTGATGCTGAAGTTGCCAAAAGGTTAGCAGAAGAACAGCATAAAGAATTAGATCAGCAAGCCCAGCCCCCAATACATGATGATGAGACCTTAGGTGACTACCTAAAGGGGTTTGTGGTTAAACAAGGAGCAATGAAGAGAAAGATGCCAACAGGGCACACCAAAGCTGAGCATAGAAGATTTCTTATCAATTTTGCCTTTGCAGCAGGTATTCCAAAGAAAATGGCTCAGTCCATGTCTACTGAAAGGCTGCAGGAGATTCATGATAAGGAGATGGACAAAAGAAAGAGAACAAAAGTCTCTCCAGAAGCTCAACCATCCCAAGAAGTCCAATCATCACAAGAACCAGCTCAACCTACTACAAGTCATATTCAAGCTGCTGCCAGTACACCTGTTCCCACTGATCAAGCTGCTCTTTCTATTCCTTCATCGGTTAAAAGGGTGCTCTTTGAGCAACAACTACAAAAGGCCATGGAGATAGAGAAGTTGATTGATCAACATGATTTTACAAAGCCTCAAATCAACTACTGGTTTGCTAAGTCACTGGATGACCGTGACTTGAGAATTAAGTTTGTGATAAGAAGAGAGTCTGGTCCTGAAGAAGAATATGATACATTTTGGCAGATGGTTCAGAAGTTGACCAGAGATGAGCTTATCAGAATGCACAACATTGGGTCTGTATCACAAGTTAGATCTTCTCTACCACAAGTGAAACAAGTCATCAGAGATCTGAAGTCCATTGTTGATCCTGAATTTATTAGAAAAGATGTAGAGGATGCCAACAAGAAGGGATTGAAAATCAAGGAAGTTAATATTTTTGTCAAATCCAGGACTTACAGAATCAAATTCACAGATGGATCTGGTATGTTCTTTAATCTTGAATTCTTTGATCTTCCAAAGAATATACTACTCCAGATGAAGTCTGTCAGAATATCTTGTGATAGAGATGAGCTAAAGAAAGAATTTTTGAAGGCTGTAGATCATAAACTTGCACAGTTGTAAGTTTTTGAAAGCCTTGGTTTGTAAATAACAGTTTACTTAATCATTTCCATTTTGTATAGAACTTAAAGTCTTGTGTAAAGAATTTAAGTTAGGGGGAGATTGTTGGGAAATAGTTTAAGTATGCTCAAGCTGTTAGTTAGACTTCTCAGACTGTTAGTAGATTTTTTATGTAAATACAAAGTTCATGCTACTAGTTGAAGAAACTCGAGCTGCCAGTGTAAAAGTTCAAGCTGCCAGAGCAAAACAACTCAAGCTGCTCAGTTCATGCTGTCAAGAGATTCAAGCTGCTCAACAGTTTCATAAACAGAAAGTGCTGATTTTCAGGAAAGATATCTACACGAAGATTCCAGCATATCTACTATCAGAGAAGTCATAGTCCTTCAAGGAAACAAGTCCAAAAAGCAATATAAATACAGAGAATAGTTCATAGAAGTTCATAGAAGTTTTCTGCATATTTTGAGTCTGTAATTGCTTTATTGTTTAAGTTTTCTTAAGCCTCTAAGGTTGTAAAACCCTAAGAACAGTCTGTGTTCTTCGTCTAATCAAAACAGATTAGAGGTGATTGTAATCATTGAATTCAGCAATACAAACAGTCTTGTTTACTTCTTATGTTTTATGCTTCATTATTTCTGAAAGTTTTTGTTAAAATAATTAAGTGTTATTCCGCAAACTTCTTAATTAAACTTTGATTCAAAGCAAGATTATTGATTTATACTCTGATAAATTTCAAATCAGTTAATCTTGGTTATTCAGTTTTAGATCCTGACAAAGCTTGAGCTTAACTCATGTTCATACATTGTCCTTTGAGTAACCCTTGACATTTTATGTGTTGTTTATGAGTTTCATTCATAATACACGAGTTTAGAGAGTAGATTTCTCAATTTTAGGCATTAAACTCGAACCTAATGGCCCTATATTCGAATCTGATCACTAGATTCGAACCATATTGCATAGATTCGAACATCCCCTTCGAATCTGGGATAGATTCGAACCCCCCAATTCGAATCTGATAATAGATTCGAAAACACACTCGAATCTAGTACCAAAATCGAGTTTGTTCTTGCATTTCGACTCTGTTCTTGGTATATTCGAGTCTGTTCATCCTTATAACTTAAATCCTTCATTTCTAAGTCAAAAATCATGAATATGACAAGTATCATACCTAGATTCGATTCTATTATGCATATACTATCATATTCTTACAATATTTCAAGCAAAACAAGCTCCAATTTACATAAAATGACAGATTCGAAATTCTAGTTCTTCAAAACCGAAACAACAAACTTAAAAGATTCGATTCTTACCTCAATTCGTACGAAATCAGAAATCCGTTTGTAGATTGTTGTTGTACTCCACGAGATCTTTCCGTTAACGTATAATTCTCGATAATCTGACGGTCGGTTTGTGAAATAACTTAGAGAGATGTAGAGAGGAAATTCTAGAGAGAGAGAGTAGTGAGAGAGTAAAATGATGAAAATGAAATCTTTTACCCTTTTTATTCCACTTTCATCATTTTTGCACATTTCTCCCCTCAACTTAACCGGTTCCATAAAATACTGATTTATTCTTAAAATTATCATTAATAACTTTTAATTTCTTAATATTCCATAACAATGATTTCCGAGTTCAAATTTTCTAAAAATAGCAACAAACTTCTACATAACCCAAATACATAATAATTGCTCAAATTTTGAACTTAAATATATATTTTTCCACTTAATTAACCAAAATATAATAAAATAAATCCGAGGATGTTACAGCATGGGCTCCACCACGCTCAACTTCGTCCTCGAAGTTACTCGGATTCAAATAGTTTCGGATACTTTCTTAACATTTCTGACTTAACCTCCCATGTATGATTTGCTCCTTTATGATGCTTCCAACGTATAAGCACCATTTCTATCTCTTTGCTCCTCAACTTCTTCATCTTAGTATCCAATACACATTCCGGCTCCTCCACATATCGAAGCCTTTCGTCAACTTGCAGCTCCGTGTGGTCTGCCCAATCCTCATTTCCAGTGTTAAATGATTTTCGGAGATTCCCAACGTGAAATACTGGATGTATGCCCGACATCTCTTCAGGCAACTCTAACCGATAAGACTGATTTCCAACTTTTTCAACATTCCTAAAGGGTCTGACGAATCTCGGAGCCAACTTGCCCCTTTTAACAAAACGAGTAACACCCCTCATGGGTGATACTTTCAAGTAGACCCAGTCATTCACTTCAAAATTGATCGGTTTGTGTCTCCGATCATAGTAACTTTTCTGACGATCCTGGGCCGCCTTCATGTTCTGCCTGATCAATTGTATTTTCTCATTTGTTTCTTGAAGCAAGGCCGGCCCAGCGATTGGTGTTTCGCCCGTTTCTCTCCAACATGTAGGAGTCCTACATTTCCTTCCATACAGTGCCTCGAACGGTGCCTTCTTTATTGTCGCGTGGTAGCTGTTATTGTACGAGAACTCTATTAGTGGCAAATGATCATCCCAATTGCCACCGAGATCCAGTATACATGATCTCATCATATCCTCCAACGTGAGAATTGTTCGTTCGCTCTGGCCATCGGTTTGCGGACGATAGGCTGTACTCATTGCTATTCTCGTCCCTAACCCTTCTTGTAGTGCCGACCAAAAGTTTGAAGTAAATCGGTTATCTCTATCCGACACTATGGACTTAGGCACTCCATGCCTAGCAACGATCTCGTCCATATAGATCTGAGCTAACTTCTCCAATGAATAACTTTCACGAATCGGAATAAAGTGAGCTGACTTAGTTAACCGATCCACTATTACCCAAACTGCATCATGCTGTCGCTTAGTCTTCGACAGCTTTGTAACAAAATCCATAGTAACGTGCTCCCACTTCCATTCCGGAATAGGAAGCGGTTGCATACTGCCGTACGGTTGCTGATGTTCGTCCTTTATCATTCGACAAGTTCGGCATCTTTCTACATATTGCCCTATGTCATTCTTCAATCCCGGCCACCAAAAGTCTGCCTTTAAGTCATTGTACATCTTTGTGCTCCCGGGATGTACAGAAAACCTAGACTGGTGTGCTTCTTCGATAATTACTTGTCTCATTCCACCAAACTTCGGCACCCATATCCTCCCGTATATCCCTTTCAGTCCCGACTCACTTGTTTCCATGTTCTTAACTTGTACTCTAATATTCTCAGCACCAATATTCTCATCTTTCAAGGCTTCTTCCTGAGCAGCCTTGACATCATCAATTATCGTGGAGGTCAGCATTGTAGACGTCATCATATAGCAGCAATCCTTAGCATAAGCTTTCCGGCTCAAGGCATCGGCTACTACATTAGCCTTTCCGGGATGATAAAGTATCTCACAATCGTAGTCTTTAATAAGCTCCATAGACCTACGTTGTCTCATATTAAGTTCCTTCTGGCTAAAAATATACTTCAAGCTCTTATGGTCCGTGTAAAGTTGACACTTTGTACCGTACAGGTAGTGCCTCCATAATTTCAAAGCAAATGTTACTGCGGTCAACTCCAGATCATGAGTCGAATAATTCTTCTCATGCTGCTTCAACTGTCTTGAAGCATACGCTATAACCTTCCTATGCTGCATCAGTACAGCGCCTAACCCTAACCTCGAAGCATCAGTATAAACTACAAAGTCGTCATTGCCTTCAGGTAAGGCAAGTATCGGAGCCTCGCTTAACGCTTTCTTCAGAACCTCAAAGGCCTCCTGTTGCACAGTTTCCCATATAAACGGTGCATTCTTCTTGGTTAATGCAGTTAGAGGAACTGCAATTTTTGAGAAATCCTTAATAAATCGTCGATAATATCCTTCCAACCCCAGAAAACTTCTAACCTCAGTGGCCGAACACAGCGGCTCCCAGTTCTTTATTGCTTCAACTTTGGCTGGATCCACAGAAATCCCAGCCCCCGAAATCACATGCCCTAGAAACTGTATCTGTTGTAGCCAAAACTCGCACTTTGAGAACTTGGCGTACAACCTTTCTTTTCTTAACAACTCTAACAGTTCCTTTAAATGTTCAGCATGCTCAGCTTCAGACTTAGAGTATACCAGAATGTCATCAATAAACACAATTACCGATTTATCCAACATCGGTCTGCAAACTCTATTCATTAAATCCATAAACACTGTCGGGGCGTTGGTTAATCCAAAAGGCATCACCAGAAACTCGTAATGTCCATACCGAGTCCTGAATGCTGTTTTTGGCACATCTTCCTCTCGAACCTTCAATTGATGATATCCCGATCTCAGATCAATCTTAGAAAATACACTAGCCCCGTGTAACTGATCAAATAAATCGTCTATCCGTGGCAACGGATACTTGTTCTTAATCGTCAACTTATTCAGCTCCCGGTAATCTGAACACATCCTCATCGTGCCGTCCTTCTTCTTTACAAACAATACCGGAGCTCCCCATGGCGATGAACTCGGCCGAATGAAGCCCTTGTCCAACAACTCTTGAAGTTGTGTCATCATCTCTTTCATCTCAGTTGGGGTGAGGCGATAAGGAGAACGAGCTACCGGCGCAGCTCCAGGGATCAAGTCAATCTTAAATTCTACTTGTCTCTCAGGCGGTACTCCAGACAAGTCTTCCGGAAACACATCCGGAAACTGTGAAACAACAGGCACGTCGGCCAACGTTCTCTTCTCAGCCTTAGCATCAATAGCATATGCCAAGTAGGCGTCACATCCCTTTGCAACAAGCTTTCGAGCTTTTGTAATGGTCAGTAAGCACAGATCCCCACTTCTCCTATCCCCGTAGATCCAAATCTCACGCCCCTCTGGGGTAGTTATCTTTATCATTCGGCTCTTACACACTATATGGGCTTCATTCTCAATCAACCAATCCATCCCGACTATTACGTCAAACTCACTGAACTCAATAGGGATCAAGTCCAAATTGAAGACTACATATTCAATTACTAACGTGCAGTTTCGGTATACGTGATCTACTTTTACTAGAGTGTTGCTAGCAGTTTCTATATCAAGAACAGCAGATAATCTAGATAGTGGCATGGCAAGTCTTTGTGCAAACATAGTAGAAACAAACGATCTATTGGCACCCGAATCAAATAAAACTCGTGCTGGCATAGAATTAACTATGAACGTACCCGTAACGACCTCAGGATTTTCCCTTGCCTCCTCTGCAGTTATCTGAAAAGCACGGGCAGGTGCCCTTTGAGACTGACCCCGACCTCGGTTAACTGATCCACCGCTTGAACCTCCCGAAGATCGTGTTGTAGATGGAGCAGCAGCAGCTGGATCGTTCTTTCTGCAATTCCTACTGTAGTGTCCCCATACACCACACTTATGGCAAGCATCTCCCTTCCTTGGGCACTCACTCTGATAATGGCCCAACTCACCACAACAAAAACAAGCACGTCCATTGGTACACTTGCCGAAGTGTTCCAAGTGACACCTATTACAATATCGCGGCTCGGTGTTGATGGAGTAGGCACGAGCACGACCACGATCGGAAGAACCAGACGGTCGACGATACGACTGCTGAGGTGAGTACTGTGAAAACCGGGAAGAACTAGAATATCCTCCCTCGCGTTGGCGCTTCGGCGGTGACGGCTGTGTTGGGTTGGTGGAAGCAGCAGTAGACCCAATCGAATAACCCGACATGATCAGAATCTGCTCTACATTTCTGGCAGCCTCAAGTAAGCCAGCAAATGTAGGGTAGCGGACGTTGCTCATAACCCTCCTTATTTCAATATCCAGACCAGCCTCGAATCTGGTTACCTTCCTTTCCTCCGTATCCACCTGATGAGGCGCAAACAGGCTCAGCCTCGTGAATTCTACAGCATATTGGGACACCGTCTTAGTCCCCTGTACCAGTGCCATAAACTTTGCTTCCAACCTCCGGCGCTCATCAACCGGACTGTACTGCTGAGTGAATAGGTCCTTGAACTCAGCCCAAGTCATATCAGAAATCTTCTCCAATGTCAACGCATTCACCATTGCGTTCCACCACATGATTGCATCATTCGTAAACATAGCAGTCGCATAACGAACCATGTCCTTCTCAGCACAGTCGCTGATTCGGAATGTTCGTTCAGTTGCTGTTATCCATTCCAGTGCGGCAACAGCATCTCCCAGTCCATTAAACTCCACGGCCCCATTTCCTTTGAAGTCCTTGAAATGACAACCTTTGGGCTTGTTAGACGACCCAATGTTGTCATCTCGTTCCTCGTTGTTACCCCCTTCCTTCTCCTTGTTCTTTCTCTTATCCTCCCTTCTCTTAGCTTCGGCCTCATCTCGAGCCCGAAACCGATCTTGTATCATCTTGTTCTGCTCAGCCATCATGGCTAGCATCATCTCTCTGGTTTCTTCTGGTGTCATCCCTCCAGACATGTTCGATAATATAAACATATAATTTGTTTAGTAACATGTCATCAGTTTAAAGACACCACTCATTTGTCCCGTACGATAGTCAATCACTTATAATTACTAGATCATAACCTATCTTAGTTCAGATCATTACTTAAACCACTACATATCATTACCTAATGTTTGAGATCAAGACCTCACGGACACTTGAATCTCAAACTACTGCTCTGATACCATCTCGTGTGACACCCTTGCCACAACAACCACCATTTACATAACACCCAGGATTTATCACCAACATGCAATAACATAATGATCTGATAACCTAAATTAAGTGCGGAAGCGTTAAAATACATAAATAAAGTAGTGCAACAGTGTCAAACACCCTACAGTGCTATAAGGTACCAAGTCTAAGGCTACACACCCATTACAATTATTACAATCATCCAGAATATATTACAACATTGTCTCATAACATAATTACCGATGAAATAGTGCCAAGTCTTCCAAATCTTCCCAAAATGACCTAACTAGAAGGTCCGGCAGTAGACTTTCCCTTTCCTGTAAAAATACAACAACTGAGGTATAAGCAAAGGCTTAGTGAATACACAGATTTACACATTTTATAAATCCTTATGATGCCCACAAGAGTAGCACCGACGACACACGTCGTGCACTCTCCACGTACACAAAGTACGACCACACATGAGCCGTCGCTCTTATGAGCCCCATGCTCGATATGAAAAATCCAACCATCTGAGGCAGACATAACATCGGGGATGACATACTGCCTACCGGACTTGGAGGGATCAGCTCCAGCATCATATAGAGCAGTAACATCGGAGTAACAGATGCGACCCATCGGTCCATCGCTAAATGCACAACAAACGAACAGACATGCATCAAACAAGAATGTGCATCTAAATCTACGCAAGTTAGTAGAATTCCAAACGAAAAATGAAGCAACATGTCTCAGCAGGCAAAAGCAATCATAAAGCAGATATAAACATGCGAAATCATATGTACTCACAGTGGGTGCGTAATTTAAACTTTAAACAATATTATTTCTCCTCGGGCTTTCAACCGGATCCACCAAGTACCCCACTATGGGTTAAACAACACCACAAGGGACCTGTTAAATTAGTTACAAGAATATTTCGTATCAATAACCGTTTAAATCCATAAAATCAAGTTTCGTAAGTTTTGCAATATTTTTCCCCATTTCGGGTCCATGTCTAAATTCATACCATAATTAAGCTTGAGCTTATCTCATGTTCATACATTGTCCTTTGAGTAACCCTTGACATTTTATGTGTTGTTTATGAGTTTCATTCATAATACACGAGTTTAGAGAGTAGATTTCTCAATTTTAGGCATTAAACTCGAACCTAATGGCCCTATATTCGAATCTGATCACTAGATTCGAACCATATTGCATAGATTCGAACATCCCCTTCGAATCTGGGATAGATTCGAACCCCCCAATTCGAATCTGATTATAGATTCGAAAACACACTCGAATCTAGTACCAAAATCGAGTTTGTTCTTGCATTTCGACTCTGTTCTTGGTATATTCGAGTCTGTTCATCCTTATAACTTAAATCCTTCATTTCTAAGTCAAAAATCATGAATATGACAAGTATCATACCTAGATTCGATTCTATTATGCATATACTATCATATTCTTACAATATTTCAAGCAAAACAAGCTCCAATTTACATAAAATGACAGATTCGAAATTCTAGTTCTTTAAAACCGAAACAACAAACTTAAAAGATTCGATTCTTACCTCAATTCGTACGAAATCGGAAATCCGTTTGTAGATTGTTGTTGTACTCCACGAGATCTTTCCGTTAACGTATAATTCTCGATAATCTGACGGTCGGTTTGTGAAATAACTTAGAGAGATGTAGAGAGGAAATTCTAGAGAGAGAGAGAGTAGTGAGAGAGTAAAATGATGAAAATGAAATCTTTTACCCTTTTTATTCCACTTTCATCATTTTTGCACATTTCTCCCCTCAACCTAACCGGTTCCATAAAATACTGATTTATTCTTAAAATTATCATTAATAACTTTTAATTTCTTAATATTCCATAACAATGATTTCCGAGTTCAAATTTTCTAAAAATAGCAACAAACTTCTACATAACCCAAATACATAATAATTGCTCAAATTTTAACTTAAATATATATTTTTCCACTTAATTAACCAAAATATAATAAAATAAATCCGAGGATGTTACATGTTGATCAAATAATATTCGTCGACGCTGCCGCTTTGTGCGGGTACAATACTAGTTTATTACCAATTTATAACTAATTATACATATTTACATTGGCATTTAAATATATATTGAATTTGTACCGATATATATATCTACGGATGGTTAACTTTGTTTATTGATTTTGATATTAACCACTACTAGAAAAACTACATATAGCAACGATCATTTTTCGTTGCTAAAAGACCGAATTTCGTTGCTAAATGACATTTGCAACGAAATTAGCAACGAAAGTATGGCGTGGTTAAAACAGCCAATGCTAAATCAATTTAGCAACGAAAATTAGTAATTTGTTGCTACATTAGCAACGCAATTTACAAATCGTTATTAAAACTGAGAAAATGTAGTGTCGTTGCTAATTTTTAAATTTAACAACGATTTTTTTTTCTTTCCTTGCTAATTAATAAGTTTTGCAACGAACTTCCTTTCCTTGCTATTTGGATTTTAGCATTGATATTTTGCAACATGCTACTTATTTTTAACAACGATTTAGTCGTTGCTAATTCCCTAAAAAATTTAGCCACACCTTCCTTGTTTCTAAACAACCATTACAAACCGGAAATCTGAATTTGTAGCACAATTCAATCTTACAAACAAATATCATACACAAATATAAAAAAACACCTTCATGGATTGAGTATTTATCACAACCAAAAACAATCCATACATAATCAATCATCCATGTATAACCCATAAAATATGTAGCTAATGTTTTGTAAGTTTTAAACCCACTTTACCCAATCATCCAAACGTATCGGTAAGAGTTGTTATAGTTCATTAAGAGTTCATCATTTGTTTCACTTGTTCTTTTAATTGTCTCATCACCTCAAACTTGAATGCTTCCAATTGGTTCTTTACTCTAGCTTTGAAACACAATTTCCAAAAGCTTTCTTGGAGCCTCTGTCTCCTACACATGCATAAAAACAAGCACATTACAAAACCAATCATTACATATTGTTCTATATCTAACAAATATGGGTTGCTATTATACCATGTTAAAGAGTAAAGCAATAAACTGAAATTCCATCAAGAACATAAATTATTTATTGATCATACCACATTCCTCGGCCACACATGACAGTATTTTGTTGTCCCAAAACAGGCCCTGCAACGAGATCCTACTTGTTATCATGTAAAATATAAGAAAGAAACATCTTGATCATGTTAACGTTTCAACCTCAAAGGTCTTCCCTCCAAGACAAAGCCATGTGCTGACTGTATACTACGAACTGATTCTTCCTCCTTGGAGTAAGTAATATATCTGGATAATGTGAACATTGTAAATGAAGAAAAGGGTCAAAATTAAAGCAAATTACAGCTGATAATCAGAACTAACTAGTTGAAAATATTGACTTACCAATAGTTAGTATCTGTCGAAACATATGGCTTCTCCATTTATGTTCCAAGTCTTTTGGTTTATCATCTATATGTGTTAATTTGCATCTTTTGTGTGCAGAGGTGAACAATCTAATCTCACAGTACTAAACTGTAAAATGAAAAGTATATTCAATTCTCAATCTACTATTTGTACTTTCACTTTTAGGTAACACATGAATAGAAAGATAGCAAACATCAACACATATCAGGCCATAAAAAAAATTTCATGCATAGGAGATCTCTCAAAAAGAATGGACAAGATCAAACTCCATTATTATAAATATAAGCAAGAAACACTTTAACTTACACACTACATGTACTGTTAGGAAATTGCTTTTTTGTTATGGAATTTCAACCTAAGCTCTGTTTGATGACCAACTTTAATTTGCAGCAGAAAGAAATCATATCTGTACATATAATGGCTCATCAAGGTTATCCTTCTCAGCCATATCCATTATGTGGTGCCAACACCAAACACATATCTGTACATATAATGGCTCACAAGGTTATAATAAGTTACATTATCAATTACTCCAAGAGTCCAAGGCTTGCCCTATAGGAAAATATAATGTTTGTTTAAAGTCTAAAGTCATGATTACCAAGGCATGTGTTGTTGGAAGTAAAATAGGAGAACATAAAGGCCTTGACCGAAACCGCTCCTTCATAGATCCAGATTGTGCTCCATAACCAATTCTTTTGTCACTGCATAGAAAAACCAGAAATTCTACTTAGCACATATAATAACATATTGCAAAACTCCACCTGCACAATAGATTTAGTTTAAAAGAAAATTGTTTAAAGTTGTTAAGCAAGGTCAATACTTTATCATACATACATGTTAACCTCGACAAGTCGAAAGCTACATGGACTGACTTCACTTTGTTTTAACTAAAGATGATTTAAGTTAACGCCTATTGTTTAGGGGTGAGCAAGAAACCAAAAAACCAAACCAGAAGCCAAAACTAAAAACTATGTGAAGCCGTGAAGGAGAGCATATTAATTCTGTAGATATGTATCTTGATACCCAAAGTCTAAAAAAGATAGTTGCAAACTTGCAATAATGGATTCCTCCTATAAAAAAACATTTCAATTTCATGTCAAACCAGGTTGGGAAGCACTAAGTTAGTGAAGATAATAAAAATTAGTTAAAAGAATCTCACTTTAACTAAACGAGCCCAAGCCCGATTAAAACCAGTATCTATAAACCAACAACCCTAAACATACAAGTAACACGAAACCCTAGCCGTAAACCATCGTTGAAGTCGATCAGAAACAAACCAGAAAACGATTCGCAGTTCCCATTCAAATCCAGGTAATGAACTTTGCTTAAACTATCACATTCTTTTTAATTTATGAATATGATGTTTTATATATGAAAAATGTGAAGAAAATCAAAGGATCTAAAACCAGATTTATGTATAAATATAAGATAAGTAAACAGAACCTAATATTTGGGTTTGAGCGGCGGTGATGGTTGTGGGCTGTGGTACCGTGACCAGCAGCGGCGGCGGCGGCGGCGATGGGCCTGGTCAGCCGTGGTGTGTGAGCGTCGAGGGAGAGGTGAGTCGTGAGCCGAGAGATCGAGCGAGTGAGATGAATGAGACTGAGCGGTGGCGGTGGAGGTGTTGTGCGGCGGCGCTAGGTTTAGGCTGCTGCCGCTGTGGTTTGCGAGGGCGAAGGAGAGACATAGTGAGCGAGGTGTGAGGGAGAGGAGAGTAGAGAAGAGAAGAGCCGAGGGTTGGTGGTGGTGGCCGACGAGTGGCGGCGGTGGTCGCCGGATGGACAGAGAGAAGAGAGAGAGAGAGAGAGAAAGAAGAGAGAGAAGTGAGATTGTGTTTGTGTGCGTGGGTTTGGCCGGGAAAAGGGGAAGAAGGAAAAGAAAAGGGCACCGGGTCAACTGACCCGACCCGACCCATTACCTTAATAATTAAATAAATAATTACAATATTCAATGAATATATTAATTTAGTTTTATATTTTATTTATTATACATCATTATTCCTATTAATTAATAATTAGTTTTAAACCCATTTAATAAACCTAATATATTGAAACCAATTCTAAATAAAATAATAAATCAGTAACAAATCAATTAATCATTCACGGTTATATTTACGATTAATATCAATCAAATGTTATTATTAGTTATTAAAGGATTAAAATGGAATAAATATATAAATGACTTATTATTTAATTAAGGATCACTTATAAGTTAATTTAAATGTTCGATGAGATTAAAATAAATAGACTAAAATTGTATGCAGTTGAATACTGATTAAAGTAAACGAAGAATTACATAATTAATTATTAGAACGCCGAATTGATTAATAATAATTAATGAAGCATTTTAAGTTAAGCAATCAATAAATGTAAACCGAACTTAATATTAATTATCTATCTATACTATTAAAAGGGTAACTATACTCAACTCTCATGAAGCCACGTGTCATCGTCATGAATCGACACGTGACATTTATAGTTTTAATAAATATTAAATAAATTTAACATTTTGTTATGCTTGAACCCTAGACAGTAGACAGGAGCTAGGATTACCGAGTGAACTACCTGTGAGGTACCACAGGCATGCCATTGCGGCACCAATGGCATGACACTTCTGTAACAGTGTGATCGATTACGACGTCTCCCTTTTGTTTGTGATTACGATTCATGATTGATTGAGATTATGTTAGATCGGGGAATGAGCTGTTGATTATTTCAGGGAGGCGTATGAATGCATCCTAGGCTATGTTATGAGTGTTGCGGAACTGTAGTGTAATGTCATACACTCCTTCCGGCCAGATGCACTGAGGTGGCTTCTCAGTGTAGTCTTGAGTGTGAGAGTGATTGTGAGATTGGAGTGATAGTGAGATTGGAGTGATAGTGAGATTGATTGTTGTATATGATTATATTAACGAGACCATTTACGAATTCCCTACGTCACAAGTTATTACTTAATTGAACATCATGTAATGGTCACATAGACATAACCAATTACTCAATCATATTAATCATGAACACTTTAATCAATAAATCTCGGCATAGCGCATGCAATATTGATTACTTGTCTTAATCCCTAGACTATGGACTCGACGCAAATAACAACACTACGATGAACTATCTTGCTTTTACTAGTTAATTCATTCAATCATAATAATAACCAGAATTACATCATTTGTGCAACGTTAAATATTCAATGATCAGAAACACATCAACACAAAACTAATGTTCAATAAAATAAAACTTAGTCATAGATCCTCTGTAAATGATTATGTAGCTTCTAGCCCTCCATCGTGTGTTCTTGACCGGCAATGATTGTGTGAATCATCTTTAGGCTTGTTATATCAGTTCCTTTTCATAAAATTTCTTCCAAAAATTTTGCATTCCAACAGATTTGCTTGAGAGAGTTTGGTTTGCTTGGTAAGTGAAGAGTTGTAAATGAACTACTACAAGACTCAAAAGTATTTTATTCTCCCATTTTCGGTTCCTTACATAAGTAGTCCATCCACTTGCCTAAGTTCTTAAATAAAGCTGGACTTCTTATATTTCACCACCAACATTTAAATTTCATCATACTTATTAATAAATTGAAATTCTAATATTTTTAATCATTTAATATAACAATCAACTTTTGAATAATACATAAATTTTCATTAATAATCCATTTGAATACAATAAATACATAATTAAACTAAATATTCTCAAATTATAATAATGAAAATCTTAGGATGTTACAATGTTTATTTATCAAATCTTTTAGTTTTTCTAAAAACTAATGATAATGATTAACTGTGACTAAAATATTTAAAAGTAACTAATTGAATATATTTTAAAAACAAAAAGTTATGCAAATAGCAACGACTATATATCGTTGCTAATTTGAGCGGGAAATTTCCCTCCAATGTCTAGATAATATAGCAACGACTACATATAGTTACTAAAATAGAGTGGGTATTTTCCTCCGATATTTGCATAAATAGCAACGACCTTATCTAGTTGTTAATCAAGAAAATAAAGTTATTGCATTTAGCAACGACTAGTAAATAAAATAGTTGTTAAATACTTATAAAATATTTAGCAACGACATATAGTCGTTGCTGATTATTTTTGTCAAATTTAGCAACGACTTTTGTTGAAAATTTAGTTGCAAAAAACTAGCGGGAATTTTTCCCTCCTATTTTTACTAAATAGCGACGAATTTAGCAACGAAAATCCGTTGTTAACAAATTGTAATAACTTTTTTGCATTTCGTTGCTATTTCGTTGCTAATTGAAGATATTAGCAACGACATGTGCATCGTTGCTAAAAAGTCGTTGCCCTTTGCAGTTTTTCTAGTAGTGAACTTTATTTGTTGGTTTTGATATTAATTTTATTTGTTGGTTTTGATTTTTACTTCGTTTAATTGCTTTGTTATTAAATTTGTTTATTGGTTTTGATTTTATTTTTATATTAGCTTTATGTCATAAATAAAAAAAATGGTTCTAATTAACCGGTTAGATTCTGGCACCGATACTGAACCGGTACCGAAATTTGATAATCGGTTTGGTAATCAGACTAATTTTATGCCTAAAAAATGTTCGCTACCACCTCGGTACTAATACAAGACCGATCACAACCCTAATTCTCTCGATTTCACCATACCGAACATACCTTACCTCTTTCATCGAATTTGCTTTCCTTAGAAACTTATTCGGTTTACACAAGATTCATTTCTTAAAGAAACATGTTTTCTTAGATGACTCCTTAATATTATTTTTTACTTGTACCAAAAGTTTCAATTCTGTCGTGTTCTGATGCATGCACTCTGTATCAAACTTGTCATATGTCGTAATAGCCGAATATCTCGAGCATCGAGTTGATCGATCATATCCAAATTTTGAGTTCCTCATCATCAAGCATCTAGCATACATTTCTTTATCAATATTCATTAGGATCCTTATTCACAAATGTCAACATTCCTTAAACATTTTATTTCATAAAACCAAGTCAAAACTATACATTTTGTACTCAGTTTTTCCAATAATGATAACAATGCCATTACTTAGTTAAACCTAATTATCAATGATCGATATTTAGTTCACTTAAACTATTGTTATGATATTAAACTAAACTGATCTTTTAAAGAGATAAAGTACACCCATAATTAATCATATCTAACATATACCAAATACTAAACTTATTATAAAATTAGCGATGGTGGCAACAATATTTGTTGATGATTTAATCAAGGGTTGAAAATTGGTTGCAGGGTTCTCATTTGAACCAGCTTATATCCATAAGAATGAGAATTTTTGACATAAATTTCTATAAATAACAAAAAAAAAGTCCAAAACTGGATGCTTGTTTAAAGCATACATGTGTGTGATTTCAATACCATGATTTTTATGTTCATTAAATTAATTGGTTTCTAATAATTTCTAATTTACAAACACCTTTACTTAATTTCCTTAAAACATGGCTTGCCTGATGATATTTCAATGAATCAAAACATCCACTTTTTAACCACTAATCCATCTTCCATTCAATAAACCATATAAACAAACTCAATTTCTCACAAGATTTTCTCAAAGCTGCATCCAAATTTAGCAGCCATGGTCAACCATTTAAGCAACAAGACTTTGTTCATAACATCCCTACTATTAAATTTCAGTTTCTGCACATTTCTTGTTCCGGTTTCCGGTAGGCTACAACGGTTACATCACCAATTAAATAGCAATGGTACCCTCAGCTTTTTGGTCATCGGTGATTGGGGCCGAAAAGGGTGGTACAATCAATCTCAAGTTGCTGTTCAGGTTTCGATTTTCCTCCATCTTGGCCGTGTGTAGTTGTTACTTTTGTGGGTTTAATTATTTCGTGAGATCGTTGCAGATGGGAATCATTGCAGACAAACTAGATATAGATTTTGTAGTTTCGACTGGAGATAATTTCTACGATGATGGTTTAGCCGGCATAGATGATTCAGCGTTTGACGAATCTTTCAAATATGTATATGCTGCCCCTAGCCTACAAAAACAGTGGTATACCGGTACATATATACGTACATCATCTTTGTCTTTCTTAAAAACGACAATTGACACTTTTAGCGACGGAGATAATTGGTTGGGCTTCGTTTATCGACTATAAACATGTCATCACGATCATCTGTTACTAATGAGTTATTCGTCTATGTTGAGTTTGGATGACTTGAAATCAAAGGGTTAAAATTGTATTTTCTCTATTATGAGGGTTAATTGTGTAAATAGTTTAGAGTTAGTTTCTTTATTTGATTTAATTAGTATAAATAGAACTCATTAGGGCTATTAGTGTGTACAAGTTCATTATGTAGACACTAAATCTCATTTGAGAGTTCTTGATTTTAATTTGGCAATAAATTAAAGGTTTAAAGATTCTTGTTAATTTTGTTTTGTTTTCGATTTTGATTTTGTTTTGAATATTGCACAAGAAGGCATGACCCTCTATCGACTGAAAGCGACAAGGATTTTGGCATTTAGCGACCTAAAATTGTTGTCGTTAAATGCTTTATTTTCGGGTTGTCTAGTATTTGATCAAATGCAATTCAATTTCGTGATGAGCTTGTTCTTGCAGTTTTGGGGAATCATGATTACCGTGGCAATGTAGAAGCACAATTGGCCCCGATGCTTAGAAAAAGAGATAGCAGATGGCGTTGTTTAAGATCCTTCATCGTCAATACAGGTTGTTATTAATAGCCATGTACTTTATATATTCTCGATTTACTTCTCTTTCATAATTATAACTTTATGTTTGTTTTGTGGTGTAGATATTGCTGGATTATTCTTCGTGGAAACGACTCCTTTTGTAAATATGTATTTTGATGACCCAAAGGATCACAAGTATGATTGGCGAGGCATACTTCCAAGAGAAGTATACATTGTCAATCTTTTAAAGGTAAAAAAACTAATACATTGCTTTTAAATGATTGTATCAAGCGTTCGTGTTATAGAGTATTGAGGTTTTTTGTCATTAAATTTGAAGGATTTGAGATCAGCATTAAGTGAGTCGAAAGGCAAGTGGAAAATCGTCATTGGTCATCATGGTATTAGAACGACGGGTCATCATTGTGATACTCCAGAACTCGTCACACATCTGTTGCCACTTTTAGAGGTACATGCACTATCAACTCTCATGTTATATCTATTCATTTCACCACAAGCATGTTAATGAGGCTCGGGTTGATCGGAGATCCCATTAACCATCATCGTTTCTAGTTTCCACTCTCATTAATCCCTAATTACCTATCCCCGTTAGGAAATAAGATCATGACCCAATCCCACCCGTATTAGGAATTATGGATTTTTACTTACACATATTAAGTTGGTTAACGGTTTATGATAAAATTCAAAACCGAACCTGACTGGATTGAGAATTAATTATTGTGAACATCATGGATCGAAAACCAAACTGAATACAATCAATCCGGTCACAGTTCAGTTTGCCGGTTTCGTACTAATAACACATCTAGCCACCATATAAATGCTTCATCGCAACAAGAGAGTTCCAACGTGGCAATACAAGATGGACAGTAAACTAGGAATTGTGTTTAAAAAAAGGGACAATTACAAAAATAGCCACATTTCACATCCCTTTATCAAGTTTTAGCCATTTAATATACATTTTACCAAAATAGCTACACTTTACGTTATCACATTTACGTGATAGCCACAATTTACGTGATATGTAAATTTTATTCATATTATAATGCATTACTTTACAAAAAGGTGTTTGGTAACGTAAATTGTTGTACTTTACGTGACCACTTTTGCTCCTTCCCCATAAAAAGTTGTTAAATGTCTTTTCAAGGTATAAGAGGAAAAGTACAACAATTTACGTTACCAAACACCTTTTGTAACGTAATGCATTAAAATATGAATAAAAGTACATATATCGTAAATGGTGGCTATCACGTAAATGTGGTAACGTAAAGTGTGGCTATTTTGCTAAAATGTATATTAAATGGCTAAAACTTGATAAAGAGATGTGAAATGTGGCTATTTTTGTAATTAAACTCTTAAAAAAAAAGATTGATCATTATGAATTAACGAGTTATTGAATACTCGTGCGTTGCTGCGGGTTCTAAAATATTAATTACAAAACTAAATATGAAAAACAAATGAATAAATATTTTTCAAACAATTCAAATATAGAAACTCAACTGAACCAGGATTGAAGCATAAGTGAATTGGAAAGATAATATATATTTAAAAGCAAGCCAAATGATATCGTTAGTTGGTTCTTATTATTAATATTCTAGATTTTGCAATGCTAGTATTATAAACCAAGCCTTATTAAATCGGATCGAAACTGGAATTGAATAATTAAATATTTATAACCATAATTTGAAAACCTTACAATCGTCAATTTAATTTGTTGATTTTATGATCAAATCAATTTGAAATTATAATGGTAATGTCTCCAATATATCAATTAGGGTTTGTCAACGTTATAATAATAATGTTCAATGTTAAACATGATTATATAAAATAAAAAATCTAAATATTTATTAATTAGTTACATTTTAATTACAAAGCAATTTCATTGGAATATCGTATTGTGCATTTGAATGATAAATGTTTTTTTTCATACATCTAAACATAACCTAACAGTTTCAAAAGACAACTTCAAACATATGTATAGTTAAGCACATAAATTTAATTTGTAAGAAAATAGTGTAATAATAAATGTTAAAAAGGGCTAGATGAAAATTATTAAAATAAAGGTTTAAATAAAAGATAACCTTAAGATAAGAGCGTGTTATGAAATTCTTTTAAAAAAAAACCTAACCAATCATAGGTTGCCATGTTACTAATTCTCAATGGTCAAAACCAATTGGAAAATGTATGCATACATAATGTCGTTAAATCGATGTTAGTTTTCTTTGGTTTTTAATCGTTATCGAAACAATTTTTCGACGTGTTTTTGGCACAAAATTAAGGCATTTAGTGACAAATTAGAGCATAGGGTTATGAGATTTGCATAACATAACTATTGTTAAATCACATCTTTGGCAACCATTTACCTGCGTTTGGCAGGAAGAAACGAGAATTGTCCAATGACATAACAATACATAAAATACATTTGACGTAAAAATAATTAAAAAAAACAAAATAAATTTTTCCTCTTTCCGTATTTTTTATTTTTCTAAACTTCAATAAGGAATATAATTAAAGATATAATATTTGCATTAAACTCATTGTATTGTAAATTAATGACTCCATCATATAATTAAAAAAACTAATAAAACTATATAATTTCATTCTCGCACACCACAAAAAAATTGTCAATTGTCGATATTTATTTTGTAATACGTACATTAAAAGCATCTAAAAATAGTATGCATGAACAAATGTGTCGTGATAAAATATTTATACATCTTTACACTTTAAATTGTGAATAATGGTTATAACTTCAAATTTAAAACCATGAACAAATTGTGTTACTTCTATATTTTGATGTGTGATAAATTTGACTAAAATTTAAATAGTTTAGGAGTGGAATTTTATTAAGTCTTCAAACTATTATTTTTACACATATTTATGCATCATCCCACTTTGTTGAAGGTAATTTTGTTGATTGTATTATTGTATGTGCAGGAATATGAGGTTGATTTTTACATGAACGGACATGATCATTGTTTAGAGCACATCTCGTGCCAAGATAGGTACGTACATAAGTCGTTGGTTGTAAGAAAAGTTTTATATATATATATATATACATACATACATATACATATATATATATATATATATATATATATATATATATATATATATATATATATATATATATATATATATATATATATATATATATATATAGATTTAGGTTCAAGTGAGTACCACCTCTAATGCAGCGCACCAGAAGGTACCACCCTTAAAAGTAATTTTTATGAAATTTTTTTTCATGAACATGTTCTAATTAACATTACACAGATCATATGTGAATTTCACGCAAATCCGAAAACTCTAAGTGCATGAAAACACGCACCACATAAATGCACGTTCACATACATTCAAAATTATGTAAGTGTGTGTTCACATCATTTTTTAGGAGCTAGGAGATGTGAATGTATGTGAAATTTATATATGTTCTTCATAATGTTAATTAAAACATGTTTATGAAAAAAAATTTTAAAAAAAGTTTTTTTAAAGCTGGTACCTTCCGGTGCGCTGCATAAGGGTGGTACTCTCTCGAACCATATTCTATATATATATATGTATATATATATATATGTATGTATATATATATATGTATATATATATATATATATGTATATATATATGTATAGATAGATTTGGGTTCAAATGAGTACCACTAGTTTTGCGGAGTACCGGAGGTACCTCGCTTAAAATCATTTTTTTTGAAATTTTTTTTCATAATCATGTTTAAATTAATAATACAAGACTACTTGTAAAAAATTACACATAAACCCACACTAGAACTATGTGAAACGTATGTGTTCACATGAACTGCACTGTTGTGAACGTGTGTTCACAACTAATCATGTTCACATGAATTTTTTTCACGTTCACATGACTTTTAAGATGATAGAAAGTGTAAATGTATATAATTTTTTTTACGAATAGTCTTATATTATTTGTATCTAAATGAATATGAAAAAAAATTCAAAAAAAAAAAAAAAATTTGGAGCAAATTCACATCTGAAACCCGTGTGTTCACAGATACTCACAGTACTCTGCATTTTTTAGGTACTCACACGAACCATTATATATATATATATATATATATATATATATATATATATATATATATATATATATATATATATATATATATATATATATGCTAAGGATCCTTTGAGTATCATTTATAATTAAGCACCGATAAGCACCAATCAAAATAAGGGTTTTTACATACAATTTTTTATATATACAAGCTTTGGACAAATAGAAATAAATTTTCAGTGGGTTCATTGCATTCATAGGCTTTAAAATACACAAGATTCATTAGATTCATTGCATTTTCATGTTTTTATATATACAAGCTTCGTTAGGTTCATTGCATTCATAGGCTTTAATATACACAAGATTCATTAGATTGATCGCATTCAAACTATGTAAATAAGTTATCTGTAACATGCAAATGTTTTATTTGATGTTAATTCATAATTCATTACTATTAAATGGTGCTTAAATGATCCTTATCATATATATATATATATATATATATATATATATATATATATATATATATATATATATATATATATATATATATATATATATATATATATATATATATATATATATATATATATATATAGTATATATAGTATATATATATAGTATATATAGTATATATATATAGTATATATAGTATATATATATAGTATGTATATATAGTATATATATATAGTATGTATATATAGTATATATATATATAGTATGTATATATAGTATATATATATATAGTATGTATATATAGTATATATATATATAGTATGTATATATAGTATATATATATATAGTATGTATATATAGTATATATAGATATATACTATCTATATATACTATATATATACTATATATATATACATATATACTATATATATATACTATATATATATACTATATATACTATATATATATACTATATATATATATACTATATATACTATATATAGTATATATATATATATTATATATATATATATATATATATATATATATATATATATATATATATATATATATATATATATATATATATATAGGGAAACCATATGCATCGGGAATCTAAAAAAGAACCAATCACAACCCTTAGGTTAAATCGTATTTTGTATGCATTGGGATATTTTGGAAAAAATAATATATCTAGTCGAATAACAGTTAATTTTACATTAATTGAATATTCCATCAAAGAGCAAAACAATAAATGCTAAATTACATTAATTGATACATTTCCAAGATTACAAAATCTAAACAAATTTAAAAAAGATGATTTAATGTCGATGCATCTAATGTTCATATTTCAATTCGTGATGCATCTCGGTTCTTCATCCTCAACTTCGGCCATATTCATCATCTTCTTCGTCCCACCATCATGCATCATTAAAATGGTGATGCATTTTCATAGGTTTCATTATCAAATACGATGCATCTTCATCGAATTCATTAAAAATCTGATGCATCTTTATCGAATTCATCTTCACACACGATTCATCTTCATAAACATGATGTATATTCGTTTGATTCATCAAAAAATCATGATGCATATTCATCGGATTCATCTTCAAACACGATTCATCTTCATAAAAACGATGCATCTTGAACGTCTTCATCATCTTTCTTGAACTTTCATCATCTTTCTTGAACGTTCATCATCTCACTATGCATCATCTTTCTTGAACGTGTTCATCAAATGGTCGGATGCATAATGTTCATGTTCATCTTCAACAGGTTTATGTTGGAATCATCATGCATATCAAGTTTATCTTCGTTTTTCATCATCTTCGTTTAACAAAAGCATGGTGGTGGTGGATGTTGTGGCGGTGATGATGCATTATCGTGGTGGTGGTGATGGATTGCCAATGCGATGATGGTTGTGGTGGTGGATTCTCGGGGTGATGGTAATGGTGGTAGGTTGCCTCAATGGTGATGACGGTGGTGGAGGTGAGTTGCCACAAGAGAGGTGGTGGTGGTGGTGGTGCGATGGTCCGATGGATGGAGAAGGGGAGAGAGAGGGGCGACCATGAATGGAGAAGGGGGGGCAAGAGAGAGAGGTGAGGGAGAGAAACGCGAGGAATAATAGGTAATGTAGTTAATTAGTAGATTTACCTTCCTAATCTAGTTTTATTCTATTTTTAAATATTAATTAACTTTAGTATAATAATAAGTATTACAATAATGCCCCTAGCACGAGCTTAGTATTTTATTAAGCATTTTTGGTTCCTCGTGGTTCCTATTGCATCGAGGTTCCCCATTGAACCTATATACATACATATATATATATACATACATATATATATATATACATATATATATATATATATATATATATAGATATAGGGATGTGATCAATTGTCAACAAGTTATTCGTTGTGAACAAACAAAAAAAATACATATAATCATTTATATATATCAACAAGTGTTTGAACATCATTCATATGATTCAAAGGGTTCATAGAAGGCTTTACAACTAGGGGTGAGCTTGGTACTGGACCGTACCGAACCGGTACCGATTCTGAAAATACCGAAACCGAATTATTAGTTTTGAAAGAACCGAATACCGAACCGTATAATTTTATATGGTGCCGGTTCGGTACCGAATACTGAATTTTAGCTAATTTTAAAATCGAATACCAAACCGAAAGTACCGAATACCGAATTTTAGCTAATTTAAAAACCGAATACCGAAACGAATATATTAATTCGGTATCGGTCGGTACCGGTACCGGTTCGGATTCGGGAAATGGTACCCGTCGCTCACCCTTATTTACAACAAGGTTCACAACATTCAAAAGGTTCATTGTAGTTTTTATAACAAAATTCATTTAATTCAACAAGATCCATAAGCTTCGACAAATTCATAGGATCCAATAAGATTAATTGGTTAATAGAAAGATTCGATAGTATTTTCAACAAGATTCAAAGCTATTTTATGGTTGTTCACGATGTTCACAACGAATAAAATGTTCACAAAACATCTTAAGTCTGTATATATATGAATTATGTTCAAATGAGTACCACTAATTATGCAGCGCACCAGAAGGTACCATCTTTAAAAATAAATTTTTCGAATTTTTTTTCATAAACCTGTTTTAATTAACATTAGCAAGACGATATATAAATTTTTAAGGAGTGTGTATTCACATCATTGTTAAGGAGTTAGAAGATGTCATTGTTTGTGAAATTTACATATTATATTTAAAATGTAAATTACAACATATTTATGAAAAAAAAAAATTCTAAAAAGGTTTCTTTTATGGTGGTATCTTTTGATGCGTTGCATTATATATATATATATATAGACATACTTATATATATATATATACACACACACACACACACACACACACACACACACACACACACACACACACACATATATATATATATATATATATATATATATATATATATATATATGTATATGGTTCAATGGAGACCTTCATGCATCGAAAAACCTCAATACACCACCATAAATGCATCACAATTCACGCGTGATGCATTGACTTACTCCGTGATGCATTAAAATTTTTGCATTATACATCACCCGATTCAATGGCTATAAAATGGTTCTCCGGTTATCCTATGTATATGAGTTCTCAATTGAACACTATATATATATATATATATATATATATATATATATATATATATATATATATATATATATATATATATATATATATATATATATATATAAAAGCAAGATAATTGAAGAACTTAAATTTGGTACAGAATTGCAGAACCAACTTTAAAATTAGATAACATAAGAAATTATTACTTTTTAAAACAAAAAAAAAATTATATCATAAAAATAAAAATTTTATCATTTTTAAAATGTGACTGACGAATTTTTATGTTTTCAATTTTTTTTGAATAATTCACCACTGAATATGCTACATTGAATATTCAAAATTGAATCCTCTGAATCTTATATATTCAGCATCGAATAAATATTATAATTTTAAACATTCGACAAAAACGTGATTACATCATCAACGAGGGTTTAAATGATGTGTAATACTTCGCAACCGAATTCAACAATTAAAATTTATTTAACGTAGGTTATTTACCAGTAGACAAAGGATTAATAACTGGTTTCAACCAGTTACCCATTGATAAAACCTTAATTTACTGATTTTTAGTTAGTTCAGGGTTTTCTACGCAACGAAAAATGATTTGAGATTTTAATCACAAAAAACTGACAAGTTGGGGGGGGGGGGGTTTGCACAATTATCCCTACACACACACAAATATATATATATATATATATATATATATATATATATATATATATATATATATATATATATATATATATATATATATATATATATATATATATATATATATATGTTTGTATGTATGTATGTATGTATGTATATATCTGTGTGTGTATCTGTGGGTGTGTGTAAATTAAGGTCAAGTATATACCACTTATTATGCAACGCACCAGAATATACCACTCGTAAAAATACATTTTTTGAAAGAAAAAAAAAGTTCATAAACATGTATTAACTAACATTACAAAGATGATATATAAATTTCACGTGCATTGACACCTCCTAAGTGCCCTAAATTATGCATAATATAAATGTATGTTCACATACACGTAAATTTATGTAACTGTACGTTCACATCATATTTAAAGAGTTAAGAGATGTGAAATGTATATGAAATCTACATAACATCTTTATATGTTATTTAAATATGTTTATGAAAAAAATTTTAAATTTTTTTTTAAAGGTGGTCTCTTCTGGTGCGCTGCATAATGTGTGTTTGCATGTGCGTATGTGTGTATATGTATGTATGTATTTCTATGAAGAAAAATTAAACATTATGAGGATTGTTAAAAGCAATATGCTCATATATCATTAAATAGTCCTGGACTCCATAGAAATTATAATTAAATAATATTAGGTCTAAAATTTATGACCAGAATGACTCGTATATTTTCTATTAACATTTAACCAATTATACGATCATAATTATATATATATATATACAAAATTTGTGCATTTAACGTTTAAATTTGTGCATTTATTGTATAATTTAATAAATTTAAATTTTAAAAGGTAACTTTAATTTTAGATTTTGATATTTATTAATATTGAAGCCAATAATGATTTTAAGTTATAAATTTAGTTTTTAAATTTGTGCATTTGATGTTTGTGCATTTTGCAGTGGTTCTTACTAGGACCCAACTCAACCCTATGTGTGTGTAACATATGGTTCATGTGAGAAATTGAATATTGGTGCGATTTGTGAAAAATGTTGAATCAGAAAACATATATGTATAATCAAAGACAAAATGATCATTTTCTCTTTGATTCAACATTTTTGTTGAATCACGGAATAATACAATAATTCAAAACATTTGTTTTTTGATTCAACATTTCTCACATTTATTACGAATATCAGAAAACACACACACACACACACACACACACACACACATATATATATATATATATATATATATATATATATATATATATATATATATATATATATGGGTGGGTTCAATGGAAAACCACTATGCACCTGAAAACTATGGAAACCTACACAAACCGTCCGATTTGGTGCATTTCATGAAAAACGTGGTGGCATGATCGTAAATAAGGTGATGCATCACGCGCGATTTTGATGCATCACGCGGGAATTTTGATGCACCACGCGGGATTTTGATGCATCACACGGGAAATTTGATGCATTTGTGGTGGTGCAGTGCGGTTTTCACAAGTTTTCAGGTGCATAGTGGTTTTCCATTGAACCTCCCTCTATATATATATATATATATATATATATATATATATATATATATATATATATATATATATATATATATATATATATATATATATATATATATATATAGTGAGAGAGGTTCAATTGAGAACTTTTATGCATCGAGGTACAAAAGAACCTATATCATCCATTAGATCAAAAAACTGTGTGGATTAGATTAAGGGTTAAGTATCATTTTGACCATCTAACTTTCAGATTTGTCCCATTTAGCCACTAAACTATTTTTTGTCCTGATTTAACCACTAAACTTTGTTTAATGTTCTATTTTGGGAAAAATGAATAAAACTAATGGCTAAATCGGAACAAAATATGATAGTTTAGTGGCCAAATTGGGACAATTTTCAATGGCTAAATTAGTAAAAAGAAAGTTTAGTGGCTAAATATGTATACAAAAATAGTTTAGTGGCTAAATCGAGACAAAAAATAGTTTAATGGCTAAATCGAAAAAAATCTAAAAGTTGGATGGTCAAATTAACACTTTACCCTTAGATTAATGACAAAATGGTAAATAGTTGGACAAATTTATGCATATTGTGCATTATAGAAACAAACAAGGAAGGACATTTTGGGAAATGTGCATATCTCATTAAATTTTAATATTTCAACAAATAATAAATGCTAAATTAATTCAATTGATACATTTACAAATTTAAAAAAAATTACACAAATTCAAAAAAGATGATGGAGATCGGTGCATTTCATCGTTAATCGTGTTTATCTATGCATCATGTTAAAAATGACGCATTTAACAAAAAAATACACAAATTCGTTTATGCATCGTGTTCAACTTGTTCATCATTCATCTATGCATCGTGTTTGTCGTTTATATTCTTCATTCATCCATCCATCGTCATTGTTCATCATTCATCTATGCATCGTCATTGTTCATCATCAATCTATGCATCATCATTATTAATCGTTCTTCATCCATATATGCATTATGTTCTTTATAATCATCATCGGTTGAATCTCTTGTTATTGTTCATCATCATCGTTGTTTATCGTTAATCTTCGTCTTCAAATCACCATTACTAAGAAAATCATGAAGAACACGATCAGAGAGAAATGGAGAGAGGGAGAGAAATGGGGAGGAAAATGAGGAATGTAGTTATTATGAGATTTTAATTCAAAATGTAACTCCTAATTATCTTTTAATGATTTAAAAAAAAAATTAATTACCATATATTTAGTTTTCCCTAAATGCCATTTGTGCACTATTGGTAGATTATCCGATGCACAAAAGTTCCTCAAGGTCCTCAATGCATAAAAGTTCTCAATTGAACCTCAATATATATATATATATATATATATATATATATATATATATAGAGAGAGAGAGAGAGAGAGAGAGAGAGAGAGAGTCAGGTTCAAATAAGTACCTCTCGAAATCAAGTGCACCCGAAGGTACCAACCTTAAAAAACTTTTTTAAATTTTTTTCACATAACCATGTTTGATTTAATGTTATACACATGATATATGAATTTCACATAGATCCACATTTTCTGTATCCTTAAAAATTATGTGAATGCTCTATGCAAATTTATGTGAATGGTCATCTGTGTGAATGGTCATTTCACACTATGTGAATAGGGTGAATGACCATTCACATGATCTTTTTTTACCATTCACAAGATTTATGATGTTGCTTCTTTTGAAAAAAAATCTTATAATGTTATTTTATAGACGTCTATTCAAAAAAAATATATGTGAATGATCATTCACATTGGGGTACGCTGGGTACACTGGAATCTCATAGGTACGCTGATGAACCTAATTATATATATATATATATATATATATATATATATATATATATATATATATATATAGAATATGGTTCGTGTGAGTACCTAAAAAATGCAGAGTACCGTGAGTACCTGTGAACACACGGGTTTTAGATGTGAACATGCTCCGTAAAAAAGTTTTTTTTTTAATTTTTTTTTCATATTAATTTAGATACAAATAATATAAGCCTATTCGTAAAAGAATTACACACATTCACACTTTCTAGCCTCTTAAAAGTCATGTGAACGTTAAAAAATTCATGTGAACATGCTTAGCTGTGAACATACATTCACAACAGTGCAGTTCATGTGAACTTGCACGTTTCACATAGTTATAGTGTGTGTTTAGGTGTGATTTTTTGCAAGTAGTCTTATATTATTAATTTAAATATGATTATGAAAAAAAATTTCAAAAAAAATGGTTTTAAGCGAGGTACCTCCGGTACTCCGCAAAACTAGTGGTACTCATTTGAACCCAAATCTATATATATATATATATATATATATATATATATATATATAGACTTAAAAGCTTGTAGGATTATAAAGGAAACCAGCTAGTAAAATTATGGCGTGACAAACTCCTAATATTATCTCGTTAAGTAATCATTGCATATCTAAATCCTCATTTATAGATTTTAAATAGAATAAAGAAATTTAAATCAAATCTATCAAAATCTAATATAATCCACTTTTAAATTCAAATCAAATCAAACAAAATCTAATACTCTACTAACTTATTAATTAAATCTATCTAAATCTATTATAATCCACTTTAAAATTAAAATCAAATCAAACAAAATATAATAATCTACTAACTTATTAATTATAAGGTAATATAATGAAAATTTAAAAAATATATAAGAAAATAATTACTCTTCATATATATTTAGAAATATACAAAATTAATAGGTCATAATAAATAATAATATCATCTTATATACTTTTGTTTAAAAAATAATATTTATATCTTTATCTTTTTATTTATTATATTTCATATATATTAAAAATATCCGCGTAATACGCGGTAATAAACTAGTTCTAATATAAAACAATCAAATTGCAGTAAAATACGTTTCCTAACAAGCGGAGCTGGATCAAAGGCGTGGTTGGAAGCAAACAAACCACAAGAAAATTACAAGAAAAATTGGTTATAGTGAGGACAAAAGTCCTCTCCATAAGTCAAAATGTCCTCACCAAAGCTCTGCGGTGAGGACATGTCCTCACTCTAGTTTCCCAACTAAAGGACCGTCCCTATATATCTACGGTGAGGACAAAATTAGGCTATAGTGAGGACGGTAAACTAATACAAAATAAATGAAAAAGAAATTAATATTAGGTATAGTGAGGATATGTCCTCACTATTGGGTATTACATTAATCAGTACATAATTCGATATAGTGATGAAATGTCCTTACGATAGATGATTATATTTTAATTAATATAATTAACTATGGTGAGGACATATGACCTTAAGTAATTATATTCTGATTAATAAAATAAGCTACAGTGAGGACACGTCCTTACTTTAGTTATTTATATTTTAATTAATAAAATCAGTTATGGTGAGGACATGTCTTAACTGTAAGCATTTATATTGCTATTAATATAATTATCTATTGTGAAGACATATTATTCATAGTGAGGACATGTCCTCACGCCAGCCCAACATATTTTTGCCAGCAACTTGCTGTTTTTGCTGTTTTCCACCCATTTTCTGGGCTATTAATACCTGTTTTATACATTTTCTAAAATCCAAACAACAACAAGATCATTTAACATAACACTACCACCATAAAACAATATCATTTAACATAACATTACCACGATAAGGCAAGTATCAAAACAATATCATTCAACCAACATCAAAACAATATCATTTACTCAAAATCGTTCCATACTAATAAAACGAGTATCAAAACAATATCATTTACCCAACATCTTCACCGTGATCTTCCTCATCTTCATCCGAAAACTCAATTTCGATATTATTGGCTTTCAAACCTTGTAGAAGGCCCTCCAATTTAGCTTCCACTTTCGAATGTCTAATTGAAGATTCTGAAGCTTGTTTCGCCAACAATGCATCAACCTCGGCTTGGGTGTAAGAAGTTTCCCCAGCGGACTTAGATCGTTCAAGTAAGACATTTGATGAAGAATTGGCACGGCGAACAATTTGCCCACGTCCCCGATTGTGCCCGCGACCTGTACCCAACACTTGTTCGATGATTTTCTCTTCAGTCAATGGGTTGGGAACATCAGCTTGAGCACTTTTCAATGCTACCATCTTTTCCTATATAGTTACAAAACAATAATAATCAATATGAGTATGTGTATTTAGTTTCATACATTAAGTAAAAAAAATACTTACATATTGCTGATGAGAAACACTACCAACAACAAATGTCTCATTTTTCGTATGATTTGTACGAAATGTTTCAATCAGACTTGGATATACACCATCAATTTGACGCTGAAAACACATAAAATAAATTGAATATATATACTAAATAGGTTAAATAACACATCAAAATGGGTCGCTTAATAAATAAGTAATAAATGGGTTTTAGTATAGAAATAAAACGAATTACTCGTTCATATCGTGTCTCAACATACGCCTTGCTACCATGGTAACTCGGGTTTGGTTGCATAGCTCGATTAACAGAATTCACATGTGCTCTATGAACATTGTCTTCCTTCATGTAATAATCAACAAGTTCATTCCAACTTTGAAGAGTCATGTCGGGTGGTGGTTGTTGGCGGAGTGCTTCTACACAATTTTGACCCCTCTCTTCGTGAAATGACGTTCTTTGAATTTATTTTTGCTGCTCGAATAAAGCTTTGCACAAAGCGTTGAAACCCCGTTCACGACATTTGTAGCCATTGTTGGGCTACCATCTAGATGAGGTCTCATATCGAAATATGTCTGCACATTATAAGAAATAGTTAAGCAATGTAGTATATATTTTACAGTTTCAATATATTAAAAAAATTCAACCTCAATTTGGGGCCAAATGGCAGTCTTGTGCTCCAAAGGGACTTTCTCCCAAGATTCAAAAGTAAACGGAATGTGCTTCCTCAAAGTAACCCCGAGCAAGCTTTTAAGATCTTTTGCTAAAACCCAAATTTGAAGATCATTAAAACACACAAAAGCCACCTCTTCCACTACTGCAATATCTTTCTCAAACATTGCTATCACTATGAACATTATAAACACGAGGAAAACTCACATAAAACTCAAAATTATTAAAGCTGTACAAAAAATAATGATTTCTCATCTAAGAACGCAATTAAACATCTGTACCAAATTGTAAATCTAAACCCTAAATTGATTTGATGATGCTATAAGAAAAAACGAAACTAAATCTATAAATTTAAGTGATGTCAGATATGATACACCATGGATTTCCAGAAGAGATTTAATAAAGCTGATGAAAACTTTGGTATGGATACTTGACGAAGGAGCCAGATCTAGAACTCGATACCTGATGGATTTCCCATCTTGCAGCGGAGGAGGAACAAAAGCATCAGGTGTAACCACAATTTGTCTGCATAATCTGTAACTTTCTAACTCGATTATGAGAACACGAAACACAAACAATCCCAAATCTTCCCTCTGTCGAAAAGAATTCCGCCGACAAGAAATAATAAAAACTAAAATCCCTACCCCGCCAAATCTGCCTTTTCCTTCGCTCCGCTACAACAAAAAGAACGAGAGAGAACCACCCATGTGTTTTCACTAAACAAAAAAAGAATATCAATAAATCTAACTCTAAAGATACATACATCTTTATCTTCAAGTTCTGGAACCCTAGTTTGACGAGAATGAACTTGATGATGTTTGCAAAGAGCATTATGTTGCCTTCGTGGAAGAGGACAAGAGAGGAATTCGATTGTTAAAGTAAGACCGGAGGGAATCGCAACCCTCATTCGATGGTTGTGAGCCTTTTTACAGAGATTGGCGGTGGTTGAGGAAGTAATAAATTACGGTGGGTGGGGAAGTACTAAATTATAGTGGGTGAAGAATGAATGACCTAATTGCTTTTTTGATCCATTTATTTTTTTTCTTTGTTTATTTTGTTTAAAATTTCATGTCAACATTTAAATTGCAAAATAATAATAAAATCAGTCTTACATAACTATTTAAAAGGTTTCAAGTTAAAGATTGCATAAATGTACATTAAAAGGTGTATAGAGTCAATTATAAATTGTAATGAATAAGATATATATTGCTACAATAAGAAAAAAATTGATAGTAAATTGTTATTTTATACAATAAACCCAAATTAATAATTAAGAAATTCTATGGTGGGAAGTTTTTGGGATAGAAATTAAAATTTTAAAATCATATAGTGAGTACATGTTCTCACAAAATATAGACCCAAGATTTTTTAAATTTATGAAGGAATTCGATTTAGTTTTGAGGGAAATGTGAAAGTTTTATTGTGAGGATATCTCCTCTCGAAACCTTAGGAAAATAAAAAATTCAACAATTGAAGTGTTTTAATTTTTGTGTGAAAATAATAATAAAAAAATTTAACTTAAAATATCATATAGTGTCTACATGTCCTCACTAAAAATAGGCCCGATATTTTTTTATATTTGGTGATACTTTGATTTAGTTTTGATATAAAATATGAAAACATTATGGTGAGGACATATCATCTCCAAATCTTCGGTCAAAAAGAAAAGTCAACATCTTAAAATTTTTAGTTTTGGTATGTAAAAATAAAAACAAAAATCTAAAATAAAATATCATTTAGTGAGGACATGTCCTCCCTACAATAAACTCAATATTTTTTTAATTTTAATGGTAATTTGATTTATTTTTAACAGAAATATAAAACACTTATGGTGAGAACATGTCCTTTCCAAACATTGGCTGAAAAAATAAATAAACAAATTAAATGTTAAAAATTTTGATGCGGAAAGAAAAACTAAAAATCTCAATTAAAATATCATATAGTGAGGACATGTCCTCTCCAAATCTTGGGTCAAAAAAAATGTCAATAACTTGAAATATTTTAATTTCGATGAAAAAAGAAAAATCAAAAATCAAAACTAAATTATCTATTTTGAGGACATGTCCTCACAGTATGCGAAGTCAAATATAATAGTCAAAGATATCTCATAATTTTATCTTTTAGTGAGTTATGGTGAGGACATTTTGTCCTCACTAAAAGTATTAGTCACAATAGGATGTTTTTGTTGTAGTGGGTGTCAAGTTCTTCCATCATGGACAAGGATTCATGTCAATGAAGTTAACAAAATATAGTGCTAGATTCGTGTTTTATGATGTTTTTGGTAAAGCTTTGCATCGATGGAAGACCTCGTTGAAGAAGCTCCATTCCTCGACGTAGATGCGCAACTTACGTCACAAGAAAATGATAGTTAGCTTAGATGAAACCCTATGTATTTTTATTTGAAGCTCAATCTCTTTCTATATGTATAGGGTAGTTTTGTGGAGAAAATACATGGTTTTGTTTGTAAAATTTTTTACTTGGAACCAATATAACTTTGGGGATATTTTTTATGAGTTTGGTTTTGGCTTTGATTCTCAACCCTAGGCCTAAGTTCTCTCGGCCCCAAGGCCTTAGTTCTCTCGGCCCTTGGCCTAAGCTCAAGGGACCCCAAGACTTAGTTTTGCATATGTTGTGATGTGTGTTTGTATGTATGGGACCCTGAGACTAAGTCTCGGGGTGGCCTTAATGTTCTAAGGGTTCACATATATAGCTCCTAGTGAAGCTTAAATGTTAATAATACTTGGTCAATTTATGTCATTAAGTCTAAGAATCATACCTCATTTGTGTGTGGGTTTTCATTATGGTTTTAAGTTCAAGACTAGTAATGATCATCATATGTATGTCCATTACGTTCGTAGATGTAATATCCATCCCATAGCAAGAGTCAACAATGTCTAAATCAAATACATAAGGTACAAAATGTCATAATAAATCATATAATTGAAAAATAATGTCATTGAAAGTCCATAAAGCTTATGTGTATATGAATTGTCATATAATGAACAAGTTCAACTATATCTGAACTGAGTAATAAAGCTTGAGTCTCATAAAGTTTGTAAAGTCTATAAACACATTGTCAAAGATCAGTCAAAACTACAGAAAAGTGTGTAAAGTCTAAAAGACAAGTTAAAGTCTAGAAAGACAAAGAGTAAAGTAATATGAAACCTGAGATAACTCAGGTTGTGGAATAATCCACTTGTGAAAGACAAAGACAACTTCAGAGATATAAAAAGTAAATCTATGAGTTATAGATTGTCTGTATACATGTTTGTGTTTCAGTGAGACAGATTGTTATTGTAGCTTTGTTAGATACAAAGTTGTGATAGTTTCAGTGTTCAAATTGTAAAGAATGAAACTTAGTTTTGTGTCTATTTTGTAAGGATTCAAACTTATTGTAAATGGGTTAAAAGACCAAAAGGTCAACCTAGGGGTATGGATAATATTTGGATCCGTTTAGTTTGTTTATAAATAGTTGATTTCTAGGTTTTTCTATGTAATCATTCAGCTCATTGTGCGTACGTGATTGAAGTGCAATTAAGGTTTTTCTAATCTTGATTGTTCTTACTGTTCTTGATATTATTCATATATTGTTCATATTGTTCTTCATGTTCATTATATTATTGATAATCTTATTGAATGTTGAATGAATGCTTCTAGTTTGGGAATTACAATTGGTATCAGAGCCAAAAGATTGGTTTTAAAGTGTTTATAAATTCAGTTTTTTGAAATTTTTGCTTAAAAATTCTGGATTTTTTCTGAAAATTGTTAAAGTTCTTGAAAGTTCTTCTTGTTCTACGAAGAACACCTCTGTTTGATCTTTGAAATCAAAATTTCTGAACTGTTTGTGATTAAATATCGTTTGATAATATATTCCTTTGGGTGAACATATTACTATTTAATCACAAATTCGTGAAAGAAAGTATATTTGATTCCAAAAATCATTCAGATCTGTGCTTAATTTCTGTTAAAATTCGTTGAATTTGAGAACTGCTCTTCATCCGAGAGTTACAGCATTCGGATATAACTGAGTGCTGTGTTATCTGCTTAAATTTTTCTAAGTTCACTTTCTACTTCATGCTTCATCCGACAGTTATAACTCGCTTAATACTGCTTGTGACTTGTTAGTGTTAAATTGCCTAAGTCATCTTCACTTCATCCACAAGCTACAACTTGCGGATCACAAGGCGCACACACATCACTCTCAAAATTTTCAAAGTTAAATTTAGGCTGCTGTTCATCCGCGAGTCACAACTTGCGGACACAACTTCATCCGCAAGTTCCTACCTGCGGATCACAAGGCACACACAACACATATTCTAAATTTTCTAAGTCTTTCCAATTCCAACTCCATCCCAGAGTTACAACTCTCGGATATACCTTCATCCGCGAGTTCAACTTCATCCGCAAGTTATCACCCTCACACTTAGAATATTCTTGAATCCCACTTAGTGTGTTTGCAATTAAGCTATAATCACTTACCAATCTCGGTCCAATGAAGCCTTCAACATGAACCACGACACTCTCGCTATGGGATCAGACGTCAGACCTCCAACCTTATATCGGGGACGCTACACTCTGTGGAAATCCCGATTCCTAGATTTCATAGAACGACAAGATTTGGATGATGACATTCTAGACTCAATCTACAATGGTCCATCCCAATTCACTCAACCTAATCCAGCCGAAGCTAACCTCGAAGAAGATGGACTTCCCAAGAGAGTTCACACGCCTGCTCAACTGAAGCAGATTAAGGCTGATAGGATAGCTCGATCGTTCATCAACCAGGTTGTTCCGAATGAAATTTATATCAGTATAGATAGTTTTAAGACTGCCCGAGAGATGTGGGAGGAAATTGAGAGGAAAATGCAAGGAAATGATCGCAATGCCAAGCAACGTGAAGCAAATGCCCTAAACAACTACGATATGTTTTCGGCAAAAGATGGCGAATCTCTGAATACTACGTATCATCGTTACTGCACGTTAATGAATGAACTCCGAAAGAATGGAGTCAACAAATCTCAAGTAGAACTGAATAGGAAGTTTGTAAATTCTCTGAAACTAGAATGGAAACAATTCGTCTGGTTGATTCGAGAGATAAATGACATCAGTATACATGATCTCTTTGATAGTCTCGTAGTCTATCAATCTGAAGTCTCTGGTAAGCTTGAACCTAAGAAGATAGATGAACCCACCGCATCTGATACCCTTGCCCTTCTCATAGATAAGAAACTTAAGTCCTCTAAGGCTGCTAAACTCCTCAAAATTCTTTCTGAGTCTTTTGAGTCTGATACTAATGATGCTGACAATGATCCTGAGGCTACTGAACTTCAAAAGTAAATCGCATTACTCACTCATGCATTTCATAAGAAGTTTTCGAAATCGTCCAACAAGCTTCGACGATAAGCCAAAAGTAAAAAGTATGACGACAAGAGGGAAGTAGCTGAGAAGCCAAAGGAGGAGGAACGTAAAGCTGATGACCAAGATAAAGGGTGTTTCAACCGTGGTAAACCGGGACACTTTGCTCGAGAATGTCGTCTCCAAAGCAGAAGAATGAGAACTACTACAAGACGAAGTACAATCTCTCTAAGCAAAGGAATGTTGGTCGAGCACTGTTCGCTGAAGAGGAACACTGGTTAGAAGACACTGATAATGAAGAGGATGTTGCAGATGCTATGTGCTTCATTGCCGACACTCAGCCAGCAGAAGATACGAGTACAACACCTGAAGTATCGTTGATGGCTCAAGACGCTAGTTCAAGCAAGGAATCATCCACAGATCAAGAGGTAAGTTTTTTGCCCGAAGAATTTCTTGCTGAATTAAAAGTTTTACGTAAAGAGGCCAAAATGCTAAAAATTTGTCAAACTGCCCTTCGGGATGCTTGAAATGAACAGTCTGATTTGAAAACAAACATTTTAGTGTTAGAAGAAGAAGTGTCTAAGGCAAATAACGAGAAAAAGGACTTGTCTACCAAATTGTCTCAGCTAGAATACGATCATCAAGTGCTTAAGTCTGATAAATCTGACAGTGATTACAAATATGAGTATGTCCTGACTGAGAGAACTAAATTAAAAGAAAAACTTAAAGACATGGAAGAAAAGTTTTACTAACGTGGTCAAACTGATCAAACCATAAATATGTATAAATCTAGAGAGTTGAAGTCTAAAGATGGTTTAGGATTTACCGGTACTAGAGTCATGGAAAAAATGGTCAACAAACAACATGATCCTTTATACGAATATGAGACTCTGGGTTGTGGGTACACTATGCCTTATCACAAAACTTGGCCAGAAGTGCTAGCCGAAGAAGAAGAAAAACGAGCAAGACCTGATGTAAAACAAATTAAATTTGTTTATGACTGGTTAAATTACGATTCTCTTCAAGGAAAATTAGATAAAACTTTTAGAGAAGACGAGTTCGTTGAACCAAAAGAGTTTACGCCTGATCCAAACTTGCCAAAACCTCATGAATATGTACCATACTCTGTTCTAGAACAATGGGCTTCTGATCTAAAACAGATATTGGAGACTATAACACGACATTTTGAGCAAGAAAGGATAGATTTTACAAAGAAAATATCAGATATAGAAGCCGAAATTGCTCGACTTAACTCTTCTATAGCTGACACATCATTGCATAATGGTAAATTCCATGACCTTGAGTTAACCTTAAAAGAAACCAAAGAGTTGTTTGATTTATATAGAAACAATTTTTTAAGAAAAGAAAATAAGTTTAATGAGGCAAGACGACAATTTTCAGTTCGAGAGCAGAATTTCAAAATCGATGCTACCTCATTTGACAAAGAACGAGATCAGCTTCTAGCCACTATTAAGGGGCTAGAATCTCAACTTGTATCTAATCAATATAGTTTATAAAAACAAGTTTTTGTCACTCACAACTCTAAGGTTATAACTTCAACTCTAGCCAGCGAGACAAACTCAAATCTAAGAAAACAACATCTCTTAGACATAGAGAAAGGCAAAGCGTCGATGATCGTACCTATCTCATAACATGTTGGCAACACTTCCAAAACTGTTCTCGAAAATTTTGCTGCTTCTAGTAATAAAGGCAAACAGAATTCTCAGAGACAGAAATCGCACACATAGTTTAGTAACTCAAAATCTGAGAACGCCAACAAACATGTTCGTTTAATTTCAGAAACTCGAGTAAAACCAAAGGGCACATCTCAAAAGACGGCATGTAAAGTCAAGAGTCGAGGAGCAGTTTTTGTTACTTCATAATCTTTAATTTCCAATGTAATAAAAGACAAACGTGTGGTTGATTTACATTCCAGTACCGTTTTGAATGATTGTAATTGTAACATCCTAGGATTTAAATAATTGTTATCGAGGATATTTAGCTCAAATTATTGTAATTTATGTAATCCAGTTGAATTATTTATAAAAGTTAATTATTCGGAAAGTATGTATTTGGAAATTCTAAAAGTCGGTTGCTATGATGAGTAATTAATAAATTTGAGAAATTCAATTTATGAAGTTAATATGATGATAAATAAATGTTAGCGGTGATAAAATAAAGAAGGAAACTTTATTTAGTGAAATCAGATAAGTAGAAGGGCTATATGTGTAACAACCTAATTTTGATCTAGTCGTAAATCAGTAATATTTTGAGCCGATAATGTAATAATGTTACATTATTTGAATTATAATTTAATTAAGTAATGAAATATTTAATTAAATTATATAAATATTTATATTTATGAATTAATAAATTATTAAAGAGATATAATATACAAAAATGAAAGTGGGTTAGCTAGCAAATATAACTAGATGAAGTATATAAACGTGAATTTTATATCAAAACTCAGATTCTCTCTCTCTCTCTCTACTCTCTCTCTCTAACTTTCTCTCTCTACTCTCTCTCTACCTTCTCTCTAAAATATCTTCTAAACCGACCGTCCGATTATCAAGATATATATACCGTTAGAAAGATCTCGGAGAATACTACACGAATATACTATCTTCTGCGTGATTTCATACGAATTCGAGGTAAGAATTTATATTTTTACGTTTTTATATATTTCGGTATTTTCGAATCTATTAATTTTATCGGATCTAAAGCTATTTTATGGAGTTTAACTAGAATAAGTATAATATAATCGAACATAGGCTTAATATTGATCATATTTGTGATTTATGCCTTAGAAATTCATGTTTTAGAGTTATAAATATGAACAGATTCGAGAATGTTAAGAACAGATTCGAAAATGCATAGAACAAACTCGAAAATCCATGATCAGACTCGAAATAGTTGAATTCGAATCTAACCCATCCCTAGATTCGAGATGTACTTCGAATCTATCTTCCCTAGTTTAGAATCTGTTGATTTCGAATCTATCCCCTAGAATCTAATATGTGTGTGTTTCGAATCTAATATCCTAAACTCGAATTATGCTCATTCAAATCTAAGCCATTCGAATCTATACTTATTCGAATCTGTTCTGTCTAAATCTGATGCTGTTCGAATCTGATTTTGTTCCAAGCCTAAGATTTATTCCTAAAATCAGATTAAGTGATTAATCGACCTATTGTAATTAAAAGTATAATATTATTATGATAAAACTCACAAATTCTAGTTGCACATCTATTTTATGCACAAATGAATTAACAGACACTGAATGAACTCTTAGAAATCGTATGTCATGATTCACCTAGCTAGTAATATGATTGGCTATATATTATATATATAATATACTAACCTTTGAGAATTTATGAAATAAAGAATATTAATGAAAGATGATATATGAACGAACAAGTTATCAGAATCAGATAAAATAAAGATTTTAACGACTAAAGATATGATGATAATGATATGATATTGACATAATATGATATGATAATTCTGGACAGGTTCAGTGAAATTCTGAACATAAAGACAAAGATTTTAAAAGATTTAAAGAGGGTCAGAGAATTGATTTACAGATTACAGATTGACAAAGATAAAATCCTGAGGTAACTCAGGTGGCAGATTCTTATATCTGTTTGACCAAGACCCAGAACTGTGAGTTATAGATATTCAGATTGAACATGCATAGATCCGATTGAGATATATTGTTGCTGACAGATTTATTGACATTCATTTATCAGCTGGATTGAGACCTGTGCACACCATGGATGGGTGTTGCCCAGTGAATCATGATAGCTATTTGATTATCTTTTCATATTGCATCTAATATTGTTTCAGACTTGCTTTATGACTCATTGCTATCATGACTGCTATAGACATATGCTTACATCATTGATCAGACATTTGATAGATTGATTCAACTTGACTAGCCCTTATGGTCTATTGTTCTAGACCCGGCTATTTCGCCAGTTCTTATGAACTTGGTAATGACCTCCGATGTTCTGCCATATTGACTTACTGGTAGCTAGCCCAGTATGTGGCTGATCCCCACGATTTAAGCGTGAGTGTGGCTTGAACATCATCCGATTCTATGATTCTATATCTCAATCATGAGGGCTGTAGCGGCAGCCAAGACATATCACGCTTAGATTTATGACTCCGCTTGACACGCATGTTAATATTGAAAATCTATAAACTCACTAAGCTTTGCTTACAGATGTTGCATTATAATTTTACAGGTAAAAGCAAAGGAAAGTCACCTGCTGGACCTAGTTCTTAGGTCTACAAAGAATCAAGTCGAAGTTTTCATTGACCACTACTCAACAAAATATTTCGGTACTGATTGGCAGATGAAACTGTGGTGGTATGGGTAGATTGAATTGATTATCTGATGACATGAACTAGATTAGAAAGTACCCTTTATAAGTTTAATTTGAAAACCGTAACTGTATTAAACTTAAATCTTAATAGCTTGTACTGTAATTTAATTTTCCGCATTATAATTACTCTATCTTAGTTTGATTGATATCGTATTGCATGATGTGGGACCTAGACTGGTGAGAACTGCCCCGTAAGGGGTGGTCTTCACAGGATGGTATCAGAGCCCTAGTTTGAGTGAATCAAGTATTACTTGAGTATACTTGATCTCAAACTGAAGCAATACATATGTATCAATCATTTAGGTGGTTTGAACTGAGATAGGATGTACAGACTATTAGGATGGGAAAAAGGGTACATAGATCTAAGTCTATAAACTGATAGTTAATTGATTTTAATTTTCAGTAGAAGATGTCAGGATCAGGATCAGGTGACATACCAAGCAACATGGCCCCACAACAAATGTTTGAGATGATGCAACAATTACTAGCACAACACTCAGAACAACAGAATAAGATTATGCAAGAACAGTTTCAGGCCAGAGATGAGGCCGAAGCTAAAAGACGTAATGATAAGAAAAATAAGCGAAAAGATAAGCAAGTCCAAGATGAAGAATCTGATTCTGATAATTCAAATCCAGAAACCCAAATAGCTCAGCCAAAAGGCTGCAAATTTAAAGATTTTAAAGCCAGCGGTGCCCTGAACTTCGAGGGTACTGTGGATCCGATTCAGGCAATGGATTGGATCAGTCATACGGAAGAAATTTTTAGAATCTCTGACTGTTTAGATTCTAAGAAAGTGAGCTACGCGTCTGCGTTGTTTGTTGGAGCTGCTCGTGCCTGGTGGAAAACCTAGCGAAGTATCTATGGTGAGGAGGTGATTCAGACTTTAGAATGGGAGCAGTTTCTTGAAATGTTCAATGCAAAGTACTGCCCGATTGACCAACGAGATAAGATGGAGGTACAGTTGATGCAGCTGACGCAGGGAACGAAGACAGTTGATGAATACGAACACGAGTTTTCACGTCTATGCGGTTACTCCTCATATCAAGTAGCTACCGAGGAGAGAAAGATGAATAGATTTCGTGTAGGACTCAATCCTAGATACAGACATCCCATGAGCGCAATCAAATACAAGAGTTACTTGGAAATGGTAGAAGCGGCTAGACAAATCGAGCGAGGTTACTTAGAGTACGGCGATCAGCTATACGCTCCGTCTACTAACCCGATGAATCCGTCTCCTCCAAAGAAACAACGATTTGGCAGATTCTTTAAGCCAAATAAATCTCAGTCTCAGCAATCCTATCAGCATAGTTCACAACCGAAAGCGCAAGCCTACTCACTGACAAACGAGCCGCGATTCTGCAAGAGATGCAGAAAGTCTCACATGGGACTATGTAATCCGGATGACGTTACTTGCTTCGCGTGTAACATGATCGGTCATAGTAGTGAAGAATGTCCACAGCAGGGACGTGGATGTGCGAAATGTGGAAAGAGAGGGCACTTCATGTATCAGTGTCGTAGCGGACCACGTTATCAGCCACAGTCATCAGCTGGAGGGTCGACAGTTAAAAGTTCTGCTGCAACACCAACTGCAAGGACACGTGCGTTCCAAATAACGGCTGAAGAGGCGAGAGAAACACCTGACGTAGTCACCGGTACGTTTCTATTAAATACGATACCTGCTCGTGTGCTATTTGATTCTGGCGCTAGTCGTTCTTTCATATCGACATCTTTTGCTCAAAGATTATATAAGTCCCCATCAAAGCTTCCCGTAGTACTTGACATTGAGACAGCCAGTAACAGTTATGTTATGGCTGATTCTGTTTACCGTAATTGTACTCTGCTTGTTGATAATATCGTGTTCAACCTGGACCTTATCCCGATTCCCTTGAAAGAGTTTGACGTCATCATCGGCATGGATTGGCTAATGAACAACGAGGCTACAATTATCTGCAACCGGCGAATCATTAGAATCAAGTCTTCAGACGGCCGAGTACTTGAGATCAAGGGCGAGAAGCGAAAAGGTGATCACTGCTTCATATCTGTTGAAAAAGCGCATAAGTACTTATCTAAGGGTCATGAATCCTACGTATGCTATGTCTCATCTGAATCTATCTCTGAAGCCCAAAAGAAATCATTATCTGATATTCCTATCGTCTGTGAGTTCCCAGACGTATTTCCCGACGATATTTCAGGAGTGCCACCGGAACGACAAGTCGAGTTCAGTATTGACTTGGTTCCTGGTGCGGCTCCTATCGCAAAAGCTCCATACAGACTTGCACCTGCAGAAATACAGGAAATGTCAAAACAACTGCAAGAACTGTTAGAGAAGGGGTTTATCCGACCAAGTTCTTCTCCGTGGGGTGCACCTGTTCTATTTGTTAAAAAGAAAGACGGAACATTTCGAATGTGCATTGATTACCGCGAGTTGAACAAAGTCACAATAAAGAATAAGTATCCTCTGCCCAGAACTGATGATCTATTTGATCAGCTACAAGGAGCCAGCTATTTCTCGAAAATCGATCTTCGTTCTGGGTATCATCAATTAAAAGTCAGAGATGAGGATATCCCGAAAACAGCCTTCCGAACAAGATACGGTCATTACGAATTTCTCGTAATGCCGTTCGGCTTAACGAATGCACCAGCGGCGTTCATGGATCTCATGAATCGCGTGTGCAGACCGATGTTGGATAAGTCAGTTATCGTATTCATAGACGATATTCTGATTTACTCCAAAACGGAGGCAGATCATGCTATTCATTTGCGGCAATTGCTAGAGTTACTAAGAAAAGAAAGACTCTATGCAAAGTTTTCTAAGTGCGAATTCTGGCTCAGACAGGTATAATCTCTATTATATATGTCTTGAGCTATTTCCTTAACTATTCTATGATTCACCTCAGAATTTGAATTTCTATCTTGATTCTTATAGATCCAGTTCCTTGGCCATGTTGTTTCTGGCGAAGGAATTTCCGTTGATCCTTCAAAAGTCGAGGCCGTTCAGAAATGACAAACGCCTCGTAATGCCTCAGAAATACGAAGTTTCCTTGGATTGGCCGGTTATTATCGGCGATTCATAAAGGACTTCTCAAAGATTGCTGTACCGCTTACAATGCTAACACGAAAGAATACTCCTTTCGTTTGGACCGATAAACAGCAAGAGGCATTCGATATTCTGAAGCAAAAGTTGATTCAAGCGCCGATCCTAGCTTTGCCAGAAGGCAATGATGATTTTGTCGTTTACAGCGACGCATCTGGTACTGGCTTAGGATGTGTTCTAATGCAAAGGGGAAAAGTCATTGCCTATGCTTCAAGGCAATTGAAAGACTACGAGAAAAGTGCACCAACTCATGATCTTGAGTTGGCTGCCGTCACCTTTGCTCTGAAAAATCTGGCGTCACTATCTATATGGGACTCGGTGTCAGCTCTACACCGATCATAAGAGTCTCAAATACCTTTTCACTCAAAAAGATCTGAACATGAAACAGCGTCGATCCTTGGAGCTTATCAAGGATTATGACTGCGAGATCTTATATCATCCCGGCAAAGCAAATGTTGTCGCGGATGCGTTGAGTAGAAAAGTATATCCAGAAAAGTGCTGTTATGCTCTAACTCCAGTTATATTCTCTTCTGATCTTATTGAAGACATCAGAATTGCTCAAACTGAAGCGCTGAAAGAAGAGAACATAGATTCTGAAAATCTAAAAGGGCAACTACAATTTCTGACTCTGAACCATTTGGGACTTCACTGTCTCAAGGGAAACCGAATCTGGGTTCCTAAGTATGGTTCAATTCGCAGCACTCTTCTATCTGAAGCTCACAAGTCCAAATTATCTGTTCATCCTGGCAGCTCAAAGATGTACTTTGATCTGAAAGCTGACTATTGGTGGCCAGGAATGAAGAAAGACATCGGAAAATGTGTTGAAAGCTGTAAAGTATGTCAGATGGTTAAGGCAGAACACCAGAAACCCTTCGGGGATATGCAACCACTGCCAGTTCCTGAATGGAAGTGGGAGCATATAACAATGGACTTCATTACGAAGCTGCCAAAGACCAAAAGACAGCACGACTCCATCTGGGTAGTCGTTGACCGATTAACGAAATCAGCACATTTCATTCCGATGAAAGAAACATATTCTCTCGATAGATTGGCGCAGCTGTATATCTCTGAAATTATTTCTCGTCACGGTGTGCCGAAGTCTATCGTATCTGATCGTGATAGTCGCTTCACATCCAGATTCTGGCAAGCACTACAAGAAGGGATGGGTACTCGGATTTCTATGAGTACTGCTTATCATCCAAGTGCAGATGGTCAGAGTGAGCGTACTATCCTTACTCTTGAAGATATGCTTCGTGCCTGCGTTCTTGATTTAGGTGGTAACTGGGATGACCACTTGCCGTTGGTCGAATTTTCATACAATAACAGTTATCATTCAACAATCAAGATGGCTCCTTTTGAAGCTTTATACGGAAGAAAGTGCAGAACTCCCACCTGTTGGCGTGAAACAGGTGAATCGCCAATAGCAGGACCTGCCCTTCTACAGTTGACTCACGAAAAGATTCAACTCGTCAGAAGGAACATACTCGAAGCTCAAAGCAGGCAGAAGTCATATTATGATAATAGACATAGATCAATAAGCTTTGCGGTTAACGATTGGGTGATGTTGAAAGTATCCCCAATGAAGAATGTGGTGAGATTCATAAAGAGAAACAAGCTAGCTCCGAGATTTATTGGTCCGTTCAAGATTGTGGAAAAGATTGGAAATCAATCTTATCGTCTTGAACTACCGGCTGACTTAGCTGGAATACATCCTGTATTTCATGTCAGTCATCTGAGAAAGACTTTAGCTGACGAAAGGGAAGTTCAGATACCACATGTTAACCTGCAGATTGATGAGAAGCTTAGAGTGGTTGATGAGCCAGAACGTATTCTGGACTCGAAGACCAAAAAGCTTCGGAATAAAGAGATACAGATGGTGCTCGTCCAGTGGAAACACCACAAAGGTTCGCATCAGTCTTGGGAATCCAGAGATGTCATGAAAGCTACTTATCCAAGTCTGTTCGAACATAGCTAACTTCGGGGACGAAGTTTGTGCGTGGTGGAGCCCATTCTGTAACAACCTAATTTTGATCTAGTCGTAAATCAGTAATATTTTGAGCCGATAATGTAATAATGTTACATTATTTGAATTATAATTTAATTAAGTAATGAAATATTTAATTAAATTATATAAATATTTATATTTATGAATTAATAAATTATTAAAGAGATATAATATACAAAAATGAAAGTGGGTTAGCTAGCAAATATAACTAGATGAAGTATATAAACGTGAATTTTATATCAAAACTCAGATTCTCTCTCTCTCTCTCTACTCTCTCTCTCTAAATTTCTCTCTCTACTCTCTCTCTACCTTCTCTCTAAAATATCTTCTAAACCGACCGTCCGATTATCAAGATATATATACCGTTAGAAAGATCTCGGAGAATACTACACGAATATACTATCTTCTGCGTGATTTCATACGAATTCGAGGTAAGAATTTATATTTTTACGTTTTTATATATTTCGGTATTTTCGAATCTATTAATTTTATCGGATCTAAAGCTATTTTATGGAGTTTAACTAGAATAAGTATAATATAATCGAACATAGGCTTAATATTGATCATATTTGTGATTTATGTCTTAGAAATTCATGTTTTAGAGTTATAAATATGAACAGATTCGAGAATGTTAAGAACAGATTCGAAAATGCATAGAACAAACTCGAAAATCCATGATCAGACTCGAAATAGTTGAATTCGAATCTAACCCAACCCTAGATTCGAGATGTACTTCGAATCTATCTTCCCTAGTTTAGAATCTGTTGATTTCGAATCTATCCCCTAGAATCTAATATGTGTGTGTTTCGAATCTAATATCCTAAACTCGAATTATGCTCATTCAAATCTAAGCCATTCGAATCTATACTTATTCGAATCTGTTCTGTCTAAATCTGATGCTGTTCGAATCTGATTTTGTTCCAAGCCTAAGATTTATTCCTAAAATCAGATTAAGTGATTAATCGACCTATTGTAATTAAAAGTATAATATGATTATGATAAAACTCACAAATTCTAGTTGCACATCTATTTTATGCACAAATGAATTAACAGACACTGAATGAACTCTTAGAAATCGTATGTCATGATTCACCTAGCTAGTAATATGATTGGCTATATATTATATATATAATATACTAACCTTTGAGAATTTATGAAATAAAGAATATTAATGAAAGATGATATATGAACGAACAAGTTATCAGAATCAGATAAAATAAAGATTTTAACGACTAAAGATATGATGATAATGATATGATATTGACATAATATGATATGATAATTCTGGACAGGTTCAGTGAAATTCTGAACATAAAGACAAAGATTTTAAAAGATTTAAAGCGGGTCAGAGAATTGATTTACAGATTACAGATTGACAAAGATAAAATCCTGAGGTAACTCAGGTGGCAGATTCTTATATCTGTTTGACCAAGACCCAGAACTGTGAGTTATAGATATTCAGATTGAACATGCATAGATCCGATTGAGATATATTGTTGCTGACAGATTTATTGACATTCATTTATCAGCTGGATTGAGACCTGTGCACACCATGGATGGGTGTTGCCCAGTGAATCATGATAGCTATTTGATTATCTTTTCATATTGCATCTAATATTGTTTCAGACTTGCTTTATGACTCATTGCTATCATGACTGCTATAGACATATGCTTACATCATTGATCAGACATTTGATAGATTGATTCAGCTTGACTAGCCCTTATGGTCTATTGTTCTAGACCCGGCTATTTCGCCAGTTCTTATGAACTTGGTAATGACCTCCGATGTTCTGCCATATTGACTTACTGGTAGCTAGCCCAGTATGTGGCTGATCCCCACAATTTAAGCGTGAGTGTGGCTTGAACATCATCCGATTCTATGATTCTATATCTCAATCATGAGGGCTGTAGCGGCAGCCAAGACATATCACACTTAGATTTATGACTCCGCTTGACACGCATGTTAATATTGAAAATCTATAAACTCACTAAGCTTTGCATACAGATGTTGCATTATAATTTTACAGGTAAAAGCAAAGGAAAGTCACCTGCTGGACCTAGTTCTTAGGTCTACAAAGAATCAAGTCGAAGTTTTCATTGACCACTACTCAACAAAATATTTCGGTACTGATTGGCAGATGAAACTGTGGTGGTATGGGTAGATTGAATTGGTTATCTGATGACATGAACTAGATTAGAAAGTACCCTTTATAAGTTTAATTTGAAAACCGTAACTGTATTAAACTTAAATCTTAATAGCTTGTACTGTAATTTAATTTTCCGCATTATAATTACTCTATCTTAGTTTGATTGATATCGTATTGCATGATGTGGGACCTAGACTGGTGAGAACTGCCCCGTAAGGGGTGGTCTTCACAATATGTGTCAATAGCTGGAAGTAGTGAAATAAAAGACTTTTAGTCTTTTAATGAATTCATTTCATATTCAAATCACATAAGCTCTCTCTCTCTCTCTCTCTCTCTCTCTCTCTCTCTCTCTCTAGAAACTTCTCTCTAAGATTTCTCCCAATCTACTTGGCTAAATCTCGAGTTCTTCATATCATTGGAAAGCTCTTAAGGAGTACTACAAGATTCTGCCGTTGCATGTTGAATTTGGTTCGGATTTGAGGTAAGAACACCCCTAAACTCTTCATATTTTCAATTTGAACAAAATTTTCGATTCTGAAATTGTTTGGGGCTGTTTGGGCATTTAAATGAACTGAAAACACATTAGAAATAGACCTAATTTGATCTTAGACATGTCCCTTAACGTTCTTATGAGTTTTGACCTGGAAATGCATGCTTGAAGGCCGAAAGTATGAACAAAATCGTGAAATCACGATTAAGTTCGTGACCTACCTCATAAGTTCGTGACCCATCACCTAAGTTCTTGGCCAACTAAGTCCGTGACCCATCACCTAAGTTCTTGGCCAACTAAGTTCGTGACCTATCACCTAAGTTCTTGACCAACTAAGTTCGTGAGCCAGATAAGTTCGTGACCTACAACATAAGTTCGTGACCTGCATCATAAGTTCTTGAGGACCCTCATAAGTTCTTGAGGACCATCATAAGTTCTTGAGCCATGAATTTATGAGAATAAGTTCATGAGGCATGAACTTGTTCATGAGGTATGATTCAGACCTTGACCAATACATGAGTTTGATGTATTTTGACCTTATAAAATTGAATTTATGTATTTGACCTGCTGTTTCAACTATTGGGCCTCATTAGGCCTAATGGGCCCGATTAATGCTCATTTTTTTAATCATATTTGGACGAATTAAGATGTTAAGGATCTGAATTTCTTATATATCAACCACACTTTTGAGATATCTTTTGTAACATAATAAATTAAATAATGGAGGGTTAATTGGGAATAATAACACCTCAAATAATGAGATTTAAACATGAGTTTTGGATGGCGGTTCTGAATGTTTTGACACTTAAATGGTACAAACTTGATGCTCAGTTGTTAATGAACATGTCCCTTGTGGTGTTGTTTAACCCACAGTGGGGTACTTTGTGAATCCGGTTGATAGCCCGAAGAGAAATATAATAAATTGAAGTTAATTAACGGACCCACTGTGAGTACATATGATTTCGAATGTCTATATCTGTTTTATGTTAGCTATTGCCTGCCGAGACCTGTTGTTTCACCTTCATTTGGAATTCTACTAACTTGCGTAGACATAGATGCACATTGTTGCTTGTTGCATGTCCGTTTCTTTGTTGTGCATCTTTCGATGGACCGGGGGGTCGCATCTGTATTCCGATGTTACTGTGCTATATGACCCGGAGCTGATCCCTCCAAGGTCCTGATAGGCAGTATGTCATCCCCGATGTTATGTTTGTCTCAGATGGTTGGTTTAAATGTCGAGCTTTGGCTCGAAGGAGCTGCGGCTCTTGTTCCGTACTTGGTGTACATAGAGATTGTACGACGTGTGTTGTCGGTGTTACTCTTGGGAGGCTTCATAAAGATTTATAGAATGCGTAAATCTGTGTATTCACTAAGCTTTGCTTACCCCTCAGTTGCTCAATTTTTACAGGAAAAGGGTAATCCGCTGCGGGACCTTCTAGCTAGGTCATTAATTGAAGTCTTTGAAGATCATCTACTACTCACTTGGTAATTGAAATGAGGGACCAATATTGTAATATTTAGGATGTTGTATTAATGTATTGAGTTGTAGAATTAGATTAAAACCCTTTAGCATCATAGGGTGTTTAAAACTTGTTTAACCATTCAGATCATTATGTATCAAATTATGTGGTGTTTAATCCTGGGTTAAATGTAATGGTGGTTTTTGTGGCAAGGGTGTCACAGTAATGTTTCGAACGCTATTCTGATTAATGCATATTCGTTTGAACAGTTGTTTAATTTATCCAAAACACCACAAAGTTTGTCTAGACCTACATTGTTAAATCATGCTCCTATACTCAAACATAGACGCTGCCGCAAACCTAAACAAAAGGTTAAAAGGGAATCTGACAGACCACTAATACAAAATGAATCTAATGCGACACTTTTTATGTAGCACTTATGAAAAATGTTGCTTTTATTATAAATTTAGTTATAAATCAACACTTTTACGATGAATGTTGCATATAATGATTTAATGCAACACTTTTTTTTAAAGTGTTGCAATTTTTTTTAAAAAAAATTTAACACTTTTTTTAAAGTTTTACAATTTTCATTAAAAAATGTAACACTTTTTAAAAGTGTTACAACTTTTATTAAAAAATGCAACACTAATTTAAAGTGTTGCATTTCAAATGTAAATATGTGACACTTTTTAGAAGTGTTGTATTTAAAAAAAAAAAGTTAATACACATATACAAATTTTTATTGTGTTGTAATTTTTTAAATATAAAAAAGTAATACAATTTTATTTCTTAGACATGTTAGAATTACTATTATATTTTAAATTCAAATACTTAATTTATAATTTTTTTTACTGTTTTATAAAAATAAAATACGAAAAAATATATATAAGATCATGCATAAAATAAAGATTCACAAACTTGAAATTTAAATTACCATTTTAATTAAACTTCAAAAATTATTTAAGTTGCATGATATAACAATTAAACTATTTAAGTTGATAAAGAAAAGAATAACAATTTAGCAACAAAAAAACTTACAAATCTACAGGGGAATTAAAATTTAAAATTTCACTTCCAAAAAATTAAAGTAGCCTTAAAAAAATCAAAGCAAAACAAATTATACCCCCCCTTAAACCCGACGGTTCCATTCCCCTCGAGCTTCATACTGTTTCTTCCTCGCAACCGTTTGACCTCCGGCGACGCGTTCGATTTTGCATTGTGAGATTTGCGATTCTCCTATTCTTGAGGTATCCTGTCTCTGTCTATTCGTTTTTACCCTTCAATTTCCCAATCTAAGATTTATGTGTTCACGTTTCTGATTTCATTCTCGATTCTGGTTCTGTTGATCGATTCCAGCATTACTTGGTCATGGGTATGGAATCGATTAGTAGTAATGTTTTCAATCTGAGATCTTTACGTTTGTTATGGAATTTTAAATTGCAGGTGAGGCTAATATTCTTCTATTCTTTGCGTTGCTAGTCAGCTTCTAGTCTATGCAGGTTTAAGCTTCTATCTGTTCTTGTAGTTTCGTGTATTGCTATTTAGGCTCTTGTGTGTTATTGTTTATGTTAAATTTTAAAGGTGTTATGTGTTAAATTTTTGATTGTCTATTCTGGGATTGATTCAACTCTGTATGCTAGAATTAACTTGGTCCCCTTGCATATAGTTTATTACAGTAACAACAAACAACAGAGTATATTTGTCTTTTGTGTGTGTTGATCATTCCGTAACTTGGACTGAGAATGAATCTTTGAATGGCTTTTTTGGCCTAATATGATTGTTTGATCAATGTCCAATTAATTGCTTGATCATTTGTAATGATTAAATTCGCAAATTATCCATCAGTGGTTGCTGCTATATAACAATTAAACAGAAAGTTACAGAGTGTGGTGTCCGTAGCTCAGCCATAGGCTGAGTCTCGGGACTGCAAATGTCCTATAACTCACCATTTATCACTCCCTCAACTCACCAATAATCAATTCCTTAACTCACAAATAATTTAATATTTCATCCTATGTAATTATGTTGCATTTGTGTGCGTGTTATGTGAGTCAAGATAAGCCAACATCCCTTAAATGAAAACAAAACAAAACGTTGATGGGCTATCCGTAAGTCAGCCTTGCTGAGTGTCGGTATGTTAGAAGTTCAGTAACTCATAAATATCAAGTACCTCAACCCGCAAATAACTTAACATTTCATTTTATGCTTAATCTAAGAAAATGTGGGTGTGCTTGTGGTTTTAAAATAGAATTTCCAGCAACATTTGACAGCAATATTAGCACAGAAACATAATGTGTTGATGTGTGTGCTGTTAAGAATTGATAACTCAGCAATAGGCTGACTTATTGGACTATTAAAGTTCATTAACTCATAGAAATCATTCCCTTAAGTTCTATATAATTAATAAGTCAAAGTGTTAATGTTTAGGTGTGATTTGGGGCTGCAAAACATAAAGAAATATCACAGCAGATAGAATATATAACTTTTTTTTTCTCTAAGTGTACACATGCATTATCACACCTCTTTGATGCTAACTAACTTCAGGTTCTTGGAGCTATGAAAAATCATAGAGAGTGGATGTATATACCTAGACGATTGCCTGAGTTTGAAAATGGAGTTTTTGAATTCCTTAATGTTGCATTTGCAAAGGTGGCAAGGGGAGGGTAGATTTACTATCCTTGCAAACAATGTCAAAAGCGAAACTGGTTTCGTAGAGATGAAGTTTTTGATCATTTAAAAGGACAAGGATTCATAGAAAACTATTATGTGTGGGTTTTGCATGGAGAAGAACCTTCGCTAACAAGATCTAATACTATCATAAATGATAGCACACTAATTATGCAAGATGATCTCGATGAGTTATTGCATGATAGATTTAGGGGTGTTGAAGAGGAAACAAGTAGGGTGCAACAAGGTTCAAACAAAGAAGCAAAAAAGTTTTATAATTTATTGGAGGAGGGGAAACAAGAGTTATTTCCAGGGTGTAAAAATTTTTCGAAGCTATCTTTCATCGTTAGACTATTTCTATACAAGACGCTTCATGGGCTTAGTAACGCGACATTCGATGATCTCTTGCAACTTCTAAGAGAGATGATTCCAGAGGCAAAACTTCCAACTAACTTTACTCAGGCCAAAAATATTGCAAAGAATTTAGGGCTTGATTACAAAAAGATACCTGCATGTCCGAATGACTGTATGCTATATTGCAAAGAATTTAGGGCTTGATTACAAAAAGATACCTGCATGTCCGAATGACTGTATGCTATATTGGAAAGAGAATGAGCATTTAGATGTGTTTTCTGTGTGTCACGCCTCTAAATGGAAGAAAACAAAAGAGAAAGAAGGCAGCAAACATAGTAAGGAACCTTCCAAAGAACAATCAAAGGTACCTGCTAAGGTGGTGTAGCATTTTCCTTAAACAAAGGTTGCAGAGACTTTTTATGTGTTCAGAAACAGCTAGATATATGGTATGGCATCATGACGAACGTCCTAAAGATGGAAATTTAAGACACCCTGCAGACGGCCAAAGTTGGAAGGAGTTTGATTCTTTGTATCCTCATTTTGTAAAGGAACCCAAAAATGTGAGGTTAGGATTGTCTAGTGACGAATTTAATCCATTTCGAACAATGAGAATTGCCCATAGCACATGGCCTGTGGTGTTGGTTAATTATAATTTGCCACCGTGGATGTCATTGAAACTAGAGTACTTTATTTTGTCTTTGTTAGTACCCGGACCCGAATCACCTGGTAAGAATATCGATGTTTACTTGCAATCTTTAATTGACGAATTAAAAGAATTATGGGTTGATGGGCTGGATACTTATGATAAATCAAAAGATGAGACATTCAAAATGAATGCAGCCTTGACGTGGACCATTAGTGATTTTCCGGCCTATTCAATGTTATCAGGGTGGAAAACAAAAGGAAAACTTGCATGTCCATGTTGTAATTGTTGGAATGTATTTTGGTTGATGGAATACAAAGTATAGTGTCTATTTTGTAATTAGTTGATAGTTGTAATCAATGTATATAAATAGTGCTTTGACTTTCAAAATAGGATATCTCTGACAGTTACATTTTGTACGCATTAATTCTGAGAAAGGGCTACAGTACTCGAAGATTCTCTTTCATCATTTTGTAGTCATCTGTTCATCAATAGAATCATTCGGTCAGTTTTATTTCTTGATAATTTGATATTGTTGATTGATTGATAAGAAACTGTAATTCACAATTGGTATCAGAGCATCTAGGGGTGAATTTTGATTCTGAAATTGAAAACTACGAACAGTTCATGAACATTATTTTTCGAAAACCCTAAAAATCATCAAGGGTTTTTATTCTGTTGATCATACAATCTGCAATTTGGATCGAAGGAAAATGACAGGTATTCGATTGAATTGACTATAATCTTGTTTTGATTCATCAAACACAGAAAAAGATCTAGTGATTTTTCTGAAATTTTGAAAAACCCAAAGTTCATCACTGTTTTATTGAAAAAGTCACGTCTAGATCTATTTTTGGACAATATTGCTTCACAAAAAGTGTTTGTAATCATAATTCTTACCTTCGATTTCAATTTGATTGAAAATGGCTGTGTTTTACGAATTAATTTGAATTTCAGACTTGAGTATTCTGAAAAACTAAGAAACTCGATATACACTTAGTTTATGTGCAATTCGAGTTGACTGACCTTTAAATCGAGTTGACTGACCTTTAAATCGAGTTGACAACAAGTGTTAATCGAGTTGGACTTATTTTCAATCGAGTTGAATTGTTATTAATTCGAGTTGAATTGTTATTCAATCAAGTTGAATTGTTATTAATTCGAGTTGAATTGTTATTCAATTGAGTTGAATTGTTATTCATTCGAGTTGAATTGTTATTCATTCGAATTGACTTGCAATTTTATTCAAGTTGACTTGCAATTTTATTCGAGTTGATCCAAAAGTTAAGTTCAAAAAGAAATTAATCACAAGGATTCAATCGAGTTGCACAGAAGCTTAGTCGATTTGTACTTGGTTTCATTCGAGTTTCACACAAGTCAATTCGAGTTTCACAAAAGAGTAATTCGAGTTTTACAAAAGTGTAATTCGAGTTTCACTCAAGCTAATTCGAGTTTTACAAAGATCAATTCGAGTTTCACTCAAGTTAATTCGAGTTTCACTCAAAGTTAATTCGAGATTTATACAAAGCTCATTCGAGTTTTACACAGCATCATTCGAGTTTTACAAAGCATCATTCGAGTTTTACACAACACCATTCGAGTTTTACACACCATCATTCGAGTTTCATCATTGTTTGATTCGAGTTGATTATTGCTTCTAACAAGGTACTTTGTTGTAGATTCGAGTTGATTATCTGATTAAATAGAGTTTCACTAATCATTCTTACAAAGGTTGATCAACTTTCAACTGTTGTTCAACAATTTCAATTTCAATCAAAGTTCATCAGATCTTGGATAGTTTCCAAAATATCAATCACAATGTCAAAAGACGCTCTAGCAATGGGATCAGAAACCAAACCCTCAATTCTTCATCGGGGAGAATACGTCCAATGGAGGGAGAGGTTTCTAGAATTCATAAGTTTTCATGATCTGTCAGAAGAAATGTTGAAATCCTTAACAGAAGGACCAGCTACATTCATGGAAACAATCCCTGGAGTACCCACTGGAAATCCCCCGATTCCACCAAGGACAATTGAGGTTACCAACTTGCTGAGGCACAAAAGAAAAGAAAATTAGGGGATAAACTGCCAGGAAATTATTACTGATCTCAATCCCCAATGACATTTACACATGTCTCACAAACATAAAAACCGCCAAATCAATATGGGATGAGGTGTGTAAACTTATGAGGGGATCCGATAGAGCTGCAACAAACAGAGCTAGAAACAGTCTGATGACATTTGATAATTTTCGAGCTCGTGAAAGAGAACTACTGGAAAACACTTACCTGAGGTTTGTTAGTTTGGTAAGTGAAATGAAAAGAAATGGAGTGACAAAGTCTAATCTGGACATAAATGTCAAGTTCTTAAACATTCTGAACCCTGAATGGGAGAAGTATGCCATGATTATCCAACAGACAAAGGACATTGAAGAAATGGATTTTCATATGATTTTTGAGAACCTCAATAACTACCAAGAGGTTGTATTGAGGAAATTATCTGGCAAGAAGAAAGCCGAGAAAGAGACTGCTGACCCGTTGGCTTTACTGGTAGAAAAGAAGTACAAATATAAGCTGAAAAAAAGGAGAAAAGGGCAGTATTCAGCAGCAGCTCTTCCGAATCAGAAACCTCAGATTCATCTGCAGATTCTGAGATTGAAGAAATGAAAAAGCAGATGGCACTGCTAACCAAAGCATTTCAAAAGAAGTTCTACCGCAAGCCAACCAACAATAAGATGCGCTACAAGACTGGCTCGAGGAAAATTGAAAAGAAGGAAAAATACAAAAATATGAAAAATCTGGAGAAAGCAGTGGAAGAAAGACTGACAAATATGAAAAATCAGATAAGTCAGCAAAGAAAGATTAAGAGCAGAAATGTTATAACTGTGGAAAACCAGGTCATTATGCCCGTGAATGTAGACTGCCAGTAGTCAAAAACTCTGATTACTATACAAGAAAGGCTCTCTTAGCCAAAGAAAAAGAGGATGGAAAAGCTCTTATGGCGGAGGATGACCATTGGTTACAGTTATCTGAAGATGAAGACATACTAGATGAGGACGCTCATATTTTCCTGAAATCAGAGGTTCTCAATGAGTCAGAATTAAGTGAGTCAGCCATGATAGCCGAGGATGAAGTATGGGTTGGATTAACAGATGAAGAGGATGAAGAAAGACAAGAGTCTGAGGAGGAAGAGACAGAAGAAGTTGCGTTTATGGCAACTGGAAAAACTGATGATAAGGATAATGAAGATTCAGAGTCAGAAAGATCAGATGGTTCAGACACGCCGGAGGTAAATTCTAACTCTGACTATGATATTGATGATTCTTGTGTGCTAGAGGATAAATTAACTCATATGGCCTTTCTGCTTAAGAAATTTGAAAAATCGTTAAAGGCTAAAAAGAAAAATGCTCACTCTTTGGAAAACAAGCTTCGTAATGAACATAATTTAGTTTTAGATTTTTCCAAAGATAAAGCATTAACCTTACGAGCAGTTTCAGATTTACAAGATAAAGAAAAAGCACTTCAAAGCAAAATACAAGAACTTAATCATAATATATCTGACCTACAAGAAAGACTGAGAATGGCAGAATTAGAAGCTTCAAAATTTTCTGTAAAATATCAAGCTATTTTTGAAGAACGAACTAAGCTTTATGAGAAAATAAAGAAGATGGAAGATGAATTTATCAAAAGAGGGCAAACAGATCAAACCATCTTTTAAATCAACCAAAAGACACAAAATTTTAAAATTCTAAATCTGGTATTGGTTAGGATATCCCAAGTATCTGACAAAGGCAATATCTAGTTCACCTACTCTATATGATGTCAGATATATGAACTTAGGATTAAAAATGACTTTCATGAAAGCATCTGATGAAGTAGAATCTAGTGAAGAAACAAAAAGATCAAGAGACAAAATGCAAAATTCTGTTGATTATGACAGAATAAATGAATCAAGCAATAATACTGATATTAAAGAAGAGTATATTCAAACATATTCCGAAAAGGATTTGTCTGAATCTACTGCTAATTCTCAAAAGTTATACTTGCCATTTTCAATTCTAGAAAAGATAAATTCTGATCTAGAATTGAAAATTAAAAACTTTGAGACAGAAAATAAATCTCTCAACGCTGAACTTAAAATTATGGAACAAAAGTTACAAAAACAGGATGAGAACAAAAAGTTGTCTGATCCATCATCTTCAACTTCTCTAGATTTTGTAACATCCCAATTTTCAATTATATGTAATTTACAAGTATTTGGACTTAATGGTGGTATTAATGAATTATTATTACAATTTAAGTTATTTTTATCAAAATATCAGTTAAATATGAAAAACGAAGTTGAGGGGTGTGTTATGCAAATGGGTCAAAAATAGAAATAAAAAGGGAGAACCCTTTCATTTCCACCAACTCCTTCTCTCTCTCTACTCTCTCTCTAGCCGATTCTCCCTCTCTCTCTCTATACCTCTCGGATTTCATCCAAGGAACACAAGAAATCATAAAATTCAAGTGCAAAAGTTGGAAACAAGTTGCAAATTAGAAGCTATAACAGTTACAACAAACATTTTGAGGTAAGATTTACACAAAACTTGCAATTATGGTGATTTTTGGTTCGGTTTTGGGAAGAACCGATTTCTAAGATTATTGTTGCAAATGTCAATGCATGTTGGAAATAATTGTGGGAATGTTGAAATCGAGCATGTATGTTGTTATATACCAAATTTCAGATTCTAATTCCACCTCTAAGTATGATTTCAAGATAAGTGTGTGTGTTAGTGTGTGTGTTCATCGAGACACATAGAAAAAGTCACATATATGGGTTATTTTGGTACATAAATATGATGATATAAGTTAAATGATAGCATATAAGTTCATATTTACAATGTTAGACTCAGAAACATGCAAAAATGGTCAAAAACGTAAATATGGAAATTTTGGAAATTTCACCAAGTATGAACTCGGTCTAGATCCATCCGAATTCGGATCCGTACCCAGTTCGGATCACCTGCCCAATTCGGACCAATTGTATTTCGGACCCCAACCTATTTCGGACACTAGCCTACTTCGGACCACCCCCATTTCGGACCCTACTAATCCGGATCACCCATTTCGGATCCACCAATTTCGGACCAAAGACCCAAATTCGGACCAAGGACCAATTTCGGATCATTTATATTTCGGACCATCCGAATTCGGATGTGGTCCGAAATCAGGACCCATTTACACTAAATTTTCAGAATTTAAGATTTAAGCAATTACTGACACAAATTCACTATTACACCTACTTTACAGATCATTGTGGTGTTATCAAAACACACATTGATTCAGGATCAAGTCACAAAACCAATCACTGTGAGTAACAGATTGTCATTCGAACATTTATTGTTTTTGCATTCATGTTTATACATTCAATGGCATGTTCACGTTGTTCATATACTTCATTTGGCACTCATGAAATGATTTGTTGTTATGATGCACACTCGTACTTGACATGTAACACACATGTAGCTTGCGTTCATTTGAAAGTGCATCTATTTACATCATGCTTGCACTGCATGATCATTACTTCATAATCTGATGCGACCTGGACTGGGGCTGACAGCAGGCCACTGTCGGGGACTGATCATCCCACTCGTATCCCATCAGGTTCGGCACATCCCCGATCAGCATATTGAACTGCCAACCCATGCTTGCACTGCATGGTTTTCACACACATTGAGGCTTACACTGCCTGTACACACATACATGGGGCTTACACTGCCCATGGTTAAGCATTGCTTGTAAAGAAATATTTGTTGTTTGCATAATCTGTTATCTCACTAAGCATTTAGCTTACTGTTGACTCACCATGTTTTCAGGCAAAGGCAAAAGTGTAGCTGGACCTTCATCTTAAGCAATCAAATTCTTATCTCGGTGACCTTAGAAGCTAATTGGTACATGGACGATGTAGCTTTGGGGCTGGGAATTTGTTACTATTAAAACAATTATGATGATGTAATAGCTAGACTTAAACACTGTAGACATTTACTTTCATTGCTTTAGTGTGGATTTGCTTAACTTTGATTTAAGTACTGAATTTTAATTATTATGATACTCATTGGGTTGTTTGTCGATCCTGGTGATTGCTACAATTATATCATTAATTTAACAAGGACGTCACAGTTTGGTATCAGAGCATTAGTTTGAGGTTTCAAGTGTCCGCGAGGACTTGGACTCAAACTTAGGTTATGATATTAGAATGAACTTCTAAGTAATGATCTGAACTAAGATAGGATTGACATGCACACGGGGAAACACAAAGGGTAACTGTAAATACTTAGGACTTACAAATAAATGTTCTAAATATAAGTTGTTATATTTCAGAACATGTCAGGAGACGATATGACTCCTCAACAGATGTTCCAGATGATGCAAGCTCTTATGGAACAGAACAATGAGCTACAATCCAAACGAATGGCTGAGCAGGCTCAATCATTTGCTGATCAGTTAAGGGCCAGAGATGAGGCCGAGGCAAAACGTAAAGCTGATAAACGAAAGAACAAGGAACAACAACAGGACGACCAAGAGGAAAGACAAGACACTGGGTCTTCTAATAGATCAAGGGGCTGTAGGTTTAAAGACTTCAAAAGTAACGGAGCTGTTACTTTTGATGGAACCGGAGATGCTGTTACAGCATTGGAATGGATCACCACCACGGAACGAACTTTCAGGATCAGCGACTGCGCTGATAAAGACATGGTCCGCTTTGCAACCGCTATGTTTGCAAGGGACGCTGTTATGTGGTGGGACGCAATTACACATGTGTTGACGATGGAGGTAGTGTCACACATGTCATGGAGCGAGTTTAAGGAAGTGTTTTCTCAACAGTACGCCGTTGAGTTCACTCGATTGAGTCTGTTCGCACCCCATCAAGTAGACACAGAAGATAGAAAAATAGCCCGGTTTGAGGCCGGTCTAGATTATGAGATACGCCGAACCATGAGTGGGGTTCGGTATACAACGTTTGCTGGGTTGCTTGAGGCTGCTCGGAATGTGGAGCAGATTGTCTTATTATCTGGATACGCAATCGGGTCAGCCGCCGCACCACCGACTCAACCGTCGCCGCCAAAAAGGCAGCGGGAGTCTGGATCCTCCCGATTCTCTTCTCAAACCCATCAACCAACTTCATCACCAAAGAAAGGAAGGGCCTTTTCGGCCAGTTCAGAAATGAGAGACTGCAGGCGATGCAGAAAAGCGCACTCTGGGGAGTGCAAGACTCAGGACATGTATTGCTTCTGCTGTGGGCAGAAAGGCCATCACTGGGAGCATTGTCCACGAAAAGATGATGCATGCTACAACTGCCACAGACTTGGCCATTTTTCAAGGGACTGCCCGAAACCCCCACGAGATCGGAATGCTCCACAATCAACAGCAAGATCTTCTGTAGCTTCCACGGCTCGCAGGGATCAATCTCAAAGGGCTCCAACAAGGGCATTCCAAATCACAGCTGAAGAAGCAAAGGATGACCCGGAGGTGGTCACTGGTACGTTCTATGTTAACTCAATTCCTGCACGTATCTTGTTTGATTCTGGAGCAAATCGTTCGTTTGTCTCCACTTCATTTGCTCGTCAATTCAATATGCCTACTTCGAAATTGCAATTTGTACTTGACATAGAGACTGCTAGCAACATGTTAGTTAAAGCAGACAAGGTTTATAGGAATTGCACATTACTTGTAGAGGATGTAGTGTTCAACATAGACTTAATCCCTATGGAGTTCGGGGAATTCGATATCATAGTAGGCATGGACTGGTTAGTTCATAACGAGGCCCAAATCGTTTGCAAGAAAAGAATGATCAAGATTACCACTCCCGAGGGCCGAGACATATGCATTTATGGTGAAAGACACAAAGGCGACTTATGCCTTATTTCAATTGCAAAAGCCCGAAAGCACGTTGCCAAGGGTTGTTCAGCTTACTTAGCCTACGCTGTCGATGCAAAGGCTGAAGTTCAATCTCCTTCTACCATTCCCGTTGTTTCTGAATTTCCAGATGTCTTTCCAGAAGATATCTCGGGATTGCCACCTGATCGCCAAGTGGAATTCCGCATTGACCTCATTCCTGGAGCTGCTCCAATAGCAAAGGCTCCGTACCGTTTAGCTCCTGCAGAAATGCAGGAAATGATGAAGCAGTTACAGGAGCTACTTGACAAAGGCTTTATCCGCCCAAGTTCATCTCCTTGGGGCGCACCTGTTCTGTTCGTCAAGAAGAAGGATGGCACATTACGTATGTGCATCGACTATAGAGAACTCAACAAAGTCACAATCAAGAACAAGTATCCATTGCCCCGGATTGATGATCTCTTCGACCAGTTACAAGGCGCAAGCTACTTCTCGAAGATTGATCTTCGTTCGGGTTATCACCAACTCAAAGTACACCCTGATGACATTCCAAAGACGGCTTTCAGAACTCGTTACGGACACTACGAGTTTCTGGTAATGCCGTTCGGTCTTACTAATGCGCCGGCCGCTTTCATGGATCTCATGAATCGAGTCTGCCGGCCAATGCTCGACAAATCGGTCATCGTGTTCATCGATGACATTCTCATCTATTCAAAAACCGAAGAGGATCATGCAGCACATCTGAGAGAATTACTAGAGTTGCTACGCAAAGAGCGACTTTATGCCAAATTCTCTAAGTGTGAATTCTGGTTGAGGCAGGTACGTCTCAACGTTTGAAACAATTTCATGATCCTTATACTCAATCATAAATTATTTTATTAACTTGTACCTCTTAAACAATCAATTCAGATCCAATTCTTGGGGCACGTGATATCTGGTGCTGGGATTGCTGTTGATCCTGCAAAGATCGAAGCTATCCAGAACTGGGAATCACCCCGCAACGCCTCAGAGATTCGGAGTTTTCTGGGATTGGCTGGTTACTACCGCCGATTCATCAAAGATTTCTCAAAGATCGCCGTTCCGCTAACAAAGCTTACTCGCAAGAATGCTACTTTCTTTTGGAAAGAAGAACAGCAAGTAGCCTTTGACGAATTGAATAAATTGCTAAGTGAAGCACCGGTGTTAGCCCTGCCTGAGGGGAACGAAGACTTTGTTGTCTATACAGATGCATCAGGCACGGGTTTAGGCGCTGTTCTGATGCAAAGAGGAAACGTCATAGCATACGCTTCCAGACAGCTCAAACCACATGAGAAAGATTACTCTACCCATGATCTAGAGCTGACTGCTGTGACTTTCGCTCTCAAGTTATGGAGACACTACTTGTATGGAACCAAGTGTCAGCTCTTCACCGACCACAAGAGTTTGAAATACATATTCAGTCAGAAGGACTTGAATATGAGGCAAAGAAGGTCAATGGAGCTGATAAAAGATTACGACTGTGAGATTCTCTATCATCCAGGGAAGGCCAACGTAGTGGCCGATGCTCTAAGTCGAAAAGCATACTGCAAGGCATATTGCTATGGCTTGACTTCTACAATTTTGACCTCAACTATTATAGATGATGTTAGGGCTGCTCAGTTACAGGCCCTAAAAGAAGAGAATGTTAAAGACGAAGATATCAGAATTCAGTTGCCATTAATGCAAGATGATGGAACTGGACTAAAGGGTGTGTATGGCAGAGTGTGGGTTCCCAAGTTCGGGAACATGAGAGATGTAATTCTCGAGGAGGCTCATCAATCTAAATTCTCAATTCATCCTGGCAGCACAAAAATGTACAATGACTTGAAAGCCGACTTCTGGTGGCCAGGATTGAAAAGAGATGTCGGTCAGTATGTTGAAAGGTGCAGACCCTATGGTAGTATGCAACCTCTTCCTATCCCAGAATGGAAGTGGGACCATATTACTATGGATTTTGTAATAAAGCTGCCCAAAACACGTCGTCAACATGATGCCATTTGGGTCATCGTTGACCGTCTGACAAAATCTGCTCACTTCATTCCAACCCGAGAAACCTATTCACTGGACCGCCTTGCCCAGATCTACTTGAACGAAATCATCATTATGCATGGTGTGCCTAAGTCTATTGTCTCTGACCGAGACAGTAGATTCACTTCCAACTTCTGGGCTGCTCTGCAAAATGGTCTTGGTACTCGTATCGCAATCAGTACTGCCTATAGACCCCAATCTGATGGTCAAAGTGAAAGAACAATCTTAACTCTCGAATACATGCTCAGAGCCTGTGTCATGGATTTGGGTGGTAACTGGGACGATCACCTCCCATTGGTTGAATTCTCTTACAATAACAGTTACCATTCCACTATCAAGATGGCACCGTTCGAGTTTCTGTATGGCAGAAAGTGTAGGACTCCAACTTGTTGGAGGGAAACAGGAGAAACTCCAATAGCCGGTCCTGCTTTGCTACAAGAAACAAATGAAAAGATCCAACTCATACGGCAGTACATGAAAACGGCACAAGATCGACAAAAGAACTATCATGATCGCCGACACAAAGCGATAGAATTTCAAAAAGATGATTGGGTCTACTTGAAGGTTTCCCCGATGAAGGGAGTTACAAGATTCGTAAAACGAGGAAAGCTATCACCTCGGTTCATAGGACCCTTCAAGATACTAGAAAGAGTTGGGAATCTGTCCTATCATTTGGACTTGCCGGAAGAATTATCAGGTGTTCACCCGGTCTTCCATGTTGGTTACTTAAGAAAGAGTTTGGTGCCCGAAAGGGAACCATGGACTGACCATTCAGATATAAAGATTGTCAGGATCTAAAACTGAATAACCAAGATTAACTGATTTGAAATTTATCAGAGTATAAATCAATAATCTTGCTTTGAATCAAAGTTTAATTAAGAAGTTTGCGGAATAACACTTAATTATTTTAACAAAAACTTTCAGAACCAATGAAGCATAAAACATAAGAAGTAATCAAGACTGTTTGTATTGCTGAATTCAATGATTACAATCACCTCTAATCTGTTTTGATTAGACGAAGAACACAGACTGTTCTTAGGGTTTTACAACCTTAGAGGCTTAAGAAAACTTAATCAACAAAGCAATTACAGACTCAAAATATGCAGAAAACTTCTATACAATAGAAAACCTATTCTGTCTATTTATATTGCTTTTTGGACTTGTTTCCTTGAAGGACTATGACTTCTCTGATAGTAGATATGCTGGAATCTTCGTGTAGATATCTTTTCCTGAAAATCAGCACTTTCTGTTTATGAAACTGTTGAGCAGCTTGAATCTCTTGACAGCATGAACTGAGCAGCTTGAGTTGTTTTGCTCTGGCAGCTTGAACTTTTACACTGGCAGCTCGAGTTTCTTCAACTACCAGCATGAACTTTGTATTTACATGAAAAATCTACTAACAGTCTGAGAAGTCTAAACTAACAGCTTGAGCATACTTAAACTATTTCCCAACAATCTCCCCCTAACTTAAATTCTTTACACAAGACTTTAAGTTCTATACAAGAATTGGAAATGAATAAGTAAACTGTTATTTACAAACCAAGGATTTCAAAGACTTTAAGTTCTGACAGACTTCATCTGGAGTAGTATATTCTTTGGAAGATCATAGAATTCAAGATTAAAGAACATACCAGATCCATCTGTGAATTTGATTCTGTAAGTCCTGGATTTGACAAAAATATTAACTTCCTTGATTTTCAATCCCTTCTTGTTGGCATCCTCTACATCTTTTCTAATAAATTCAGGATCAACAATGGACTTCAGATCTCTGATGACTTGTTTCACTTGTGGTAGAGAAGATCTAACTTGTGATACAGACCCAATGTTGTGCATCGTTATCAGCTCATCTCTGGTCAACTTTTGAACTATTTGCCAAAAAGTATCATACTCTTCTTCAGGACCAGACTCTCTTCTTATCACAAACTTAATTCTCAAGTCACGGTCATCCAGTGACTTAGCAAACCAGTAGTTGATTTGAGGCTTTGTAAAATCATGCTGATCAATCAGCTTCTCTATCTCCATAGCCTTTTGTAGTTGTTGCTCAAAGAGCACCCTTTTAACCGATGAAGGAATAGAAAGAGCAGCTTGATCAGTGGGAACAGGTGTACTGGCAGCACCTTCAGTTGGTACTGGATCTTTTGATGTTTGGACTTCTTGGGAAATTTTGGCTTTCTTTCTTTTGTCCTTCTCCTTGTCATGAATCTCTTGTAGCCTTTCAATTGTCATGGACTGAGCCATTTTCTTTGGAACTCCAGCTGCAAATGCAAAATTTATCAAAAATCTTCTGTGCTCAGCTTTAGTGTGCCCTGTTGGCATCTATCTCTTCTTTTCACCTTGTTTGCCCACAAACCCCTTTAGGTAATCACCTAATGTCTCATCATCATCTATTGGGGGCTGGGCTTGCTGATCTAATTCTTTATCCATTTCTTCTGCCAATTTCTTGGCAACTTCAGCATCAAAGGCAATCTGGGCTTCTTTGGAGGAGAATTTGTGCTTTGGAGATTCAATAAGAATGCCCTTGCCCTTGTCTTTTACAGAAGAGGATGTTGCTTGGACTGTACTTGACGGAGCTTGAATGCCTTCCCTGATCACAACTCCAGTGACTTTTGAAGGAGCAGCTTGAGTTTCTAGGCTAACAGCTTGAGAAGCTGTTGGGACTGCTAGCCTAGAAACTGGGACTGTTGGTGCTACTTGGACTGTTGTTGTTGTTGGAGCTGCTTGGACTGATGTAGGAACCTCCTGATTCTCCCCCTTTTTGGAAGCATTGGTTTGGTCAGAAGGACCTACAACCTTTGCCCCTTGGGTTTGAATCATCTGCTCTAATTTCATGATTTTATTTCCACAGAGGGTGAACCCTTTGTGAAGATAATCCATTCTTTTATTCTGAGCAGCCTCTGCCTATTTCAGTTCAAAAATTTTGGCCCCCTGTGCAGCAATGATGGACATTTGGTATTCCATCATGGCTACAACAGGTTTCAGCTTGGGATCCGTCAAAAGCATGAGTTGCAGACTAGTCTCAAGATCAGAAAACACCTGTGGTGCTTGTGATCTATCACTGACATTAATACCAGAAGTAGAAACCTCTGGGCCCCTCTGTTCTTGGTTCTGGGGACTTCCAGCTTGTGTTTGCACACTTGCTGTTGCCATGGGCGTGGTCTTAGCTATGTTGGCACTGTCCTGTGCCTCTTGTGCAGAGACATCAGTAGTGCCAGCCACAGAACCCATATGAACCATCTCTGAAGAGATGTTCACCTCCTGAGTGAGGATGGGAGTTTCCTCTAGTGGTTCCCTTTGGATATGCTGTGCAGGAGTATCCTCCTGCACAGGGATATAGGCTCTTGTCTGAGGGAGGAGGAGGAAGGAGCTCCTGGTCCCCTTTTTATTTTGTATATGTTTATGAGTGGGCGTGTTGGCTGTACAAAAGGATCAGAGGGAATATTTGTATCATGAGGAGTGGGTTGAGGTCTTGAGGTTGTAGCAGTAATGTTAGGCTGAGCCTGCTCAAGACCCTCTCCTCTGTGTTGTGGAATGATGTTCATCATTGCAGAAGGCAATGGAACATCAACACTCAAAAAATTGGCACTATGTTTTAAAAGTCTCTTAATAGAGGGTAGTGAGTGCCTGTGGGAAACATGTATCCGTTTATGTAAATGAGAAGATGTGCAGGTGTGTGCAATGATTTCTGCTAAAAATCTAGGATACATCAAAAATTTCCCACTCTTTAGGGAATGATGCCTTAACATCCCCTGAAAAATCATGTTGGAAAAATTGAATCGTTGGCCTGTTGAAAAGCACACTAAGGCAGTGGCAATGTTAGATGAAAATTCAGACCAACCAGTTCTTTTGGGGCTAATGCACTGCTGAAGTATATGTACAAGAAATTTCCATTTAGGAGAAAAATGGGCTTTTAAGAAAGTAAAAGAATCAGCAGGACCCCTATAACCGATATTGAAAAGACCTGTATGTAAAGCATCAAGGGTTAGGTCGGTTATACCTGTGGCATCTTGAAGATGCAAGTGATGTCGGATGGATTCCTCAGTGATATGGATATCAGTTCCATCAATCTTGGAAAGGAGGGTAGGCACTCCATTGATGGTTTGAACAGATGCATGGTTCCAAAACTGTTCTATATGGGAG
>JAANYP010001722.1:19786-61843 GCA_020465985.1 Centrapalus pauciflorus | reverse complement strand
CAGTTGTCCAGTTTCAGCAGTGTCTATCATACGTTCCTAACATACTATTAAGTAATCAAGGAACAAGCAGCAGCAGATGTTTCCATACAAGTCAGTAACAATCACCAATAAGTACCGAAACATATGCAAGTAAGTAATGCAATCTGTCACTCACAGCGGTCCTGAGCAATACAACTAATCAAGGAACATGCAACAGCAGTTGTCCAGTTTCAGCAGTATCTATCATACGTTCCTAACATACAATTAAGTAATCAAGGAACAGGCAGCATCAGATGTTTCCATACAAGTCAGTAACAATCACCAATATGTACCGAAACATATGCAAGTAATGCAATCTGTCACTCAGAGCGGTCCTGAGCAATGCAAGTAATCAAGGAACATACAACAGCAGTTGTCCCATTTCAGCAGTGTCTATCATACGTTCCAAACATACAATTAAGTAATGAAAGAACAAGCAGCAGTAGATGTTTCCATACAAGTTAGTAACAATCACCAATATGTACCAAAACATATGCAAGTAAGTAATGCAATCTGTCACTCACAGCAGTCCTGAGCAATGCAAGTAATCAAGAAACATGCAGCAGCAGTTGTCCAGTTTCAGCAGTGTCTATCATACGTTCCTAACACACAATTAAGTAATCAAGGAACAAGGAGCAGCAGAGGTTTCCATACAAGTCAGTATCAATCACCAATAAGTACCGAAACATATGCAAGTAAGTAATGCAATCTGTCACTCACAGCGGTCCTGAGCAATGCAAGTAATCAAGAAACATGCAACAACAGTTGTCCAGTTTCAGCATTGTCGATCATACGTTCCTAACATACAATTAAGTAACCAAGGAACAAGCAGCAGCAGATGTTTCCATTAAAGTCAGTTTCAATCACCAATAAGTACCAAAACATATGCAAGTAAGTAATGCAATCTGTCACTCACAGCGGTCCTGAGCAATGCAAGTAATCAATGAACATGCAGCAGCAGTTGTCCAGTTTCAACAGTGTCTATCATACGTTCCTAACATACAATTAAGTAATCAAGGAACAAGGAACAACAGTTGTTTCCGTACAAGTCAGTAACAATCACCAATAAGTACCGAAAGATATGCAAGTAAGTAATGCAATCTGTCACTCACAGCGGTCCTGAGCAATACAACTAATCAAGGAACATGCAACAGTAGTTGTCCAGTTTCAGCAGTATCTATCATACGTTCCTAACGTACAATTAAGTAATCAAGGAACATGCAGCAACAGATGTTACCATACAAGTCAGTAACAATCACCAATATGTACTGAAACATATGCAAGTAAGTTATGCAATCTGTCACTCACAGCGGTCCTGAGCAATGCAAGTAATCAAGGAACATGCTGCAGCAGTTGTCTAGTTTCAGCAGTGTCTATCATACGTTCCTAACATACAATTAAGTAATGAAAGAACAAGCAGCAGCAGATGTTTCCATACAAGTAAGTAACAATCACCAATAAGTACCGAAACTGTAACAACTGGCCTAAAAATAAGGTATGAAACTCAAAAAAATTAAACTAATATAAAACTCGGATAATGAAGTAATAAACTCGAATGAAGTTATATGAATCTCGAATCATATAATCAATAAACTCGAATGGTGTTGTATGAATCTCGATGAAAGAAGTAATAAACTCGAATAATGATATAATGAAACTCGATAAATAAAGATCTAAACTCGAATAACACTTTGATGAAACTCGAATAAAGAAACAATTTTCTCGGATGATGCAGTATAAAACTCGAATGATGAAGATACAAATCTCGATTTCTAAGGGATGAAACTCGAATAAAGAAGCAAGAAACTCGGGCAATGTTGTATAAAACTCGACTATAGCTATATGAAACTCGAATGACAAAGGCATAAAACTCGATCAAAGTGTGATAAAACTCGGGCATAATGTTACAAAACTCGATTGACACTGCAACAAACTCGATTCACACTTGAATCGAGTTTAACATTCCATAAAAATTTTCTAAGTATGTATATATATATATATATATGTATGTATATATATATCAGTATTTATTACTACCACCTTTTCGTGCATGCTTTTGTACTTTTATTGATATAAAATTTGAAAACCCATACTACTTATCACCCTAAAAAATAAGTTGTCCTTTAAAGGACAACTAGATGTACTTTTGTATTATTTTAATAATAAACTCCATGCAACATACAATCATGAAATCGGCCACACTTATTTTTGTCCAACACTCAACCGATCTACCTTTTCTTTTCATCATTTCACTAAATCTTAATTAGTTTATCATTATTTTTAATAACCGATTTTCTTCTATAAATAAAAGCCAACACCCATTTTCAAAAATCACACCAACACACATATTCTCTCAAGAAAGAAAATCGGCCAACCATATTTAAAGATTTCAAGTGTTCTTCAAACCTTTGTAAGTTTTCTTATTTAGCTTATTTTCCACCTTAAAATTTATCAAATAGACAAAGTCTTATGTATATTTACCAACCACAAACACTTAAATAAATTTTATACTTTTTCACTAGCACACTGTTCTCTTATAACCACTCGTAAATCATCATGCCAAAATTTTATATATATGCTCTATTTTCATGCACATGCACATGCTCATAGATACATGTATATTTATGAATATATGTATATATATATGTATACATATATACGTGAGTATGCATGCATGCAGCAATCTATTTTTAGAAATAAATATCTATAAATCGATATTCACATATAAAATCCCACGAAATTATTTATACATCACCCCCAAGTACATAAAATATTCAAACACGTATTATGATGATATTGACCCGAACTCGTAAAAAATATTAGGACGAGTCTCAACCATTCAAACAAGTGTTCAACTTAGATCCAAAAACATCATCAAAAAATCAACAAGGTGAGTCTTCATAGTCCCCTTTTTCACATTATTATGTTTTGGGATGAAATACATGCTTCGTTTTTATATGGACACAAAAACTTCTCGATTCTATTATGTGTTACATATGTGATTTCCGCCCTTATATCATGAAATCGTTAGTTGCATTTGTTTGCAAGCGCGAATATATTGTGGATAGATCTATTGGGAGTCATGTCCCCCACTCGGGTTAGTGGTTTAGCTAACTGCGGGTGCATATATATTCAACACACGGTATTACGTATGGGAATACTGCTCGGGGCAAACTCATTCTAATTAAGCTTCGGTGACATGATGGTTTATGTAATACATCTCATGGAATTTATGATTTTATAAATTCAACTCATCTGATAATGTCCATACAACTGGTCTTTTCGCGTAAACCTATGAACTCACCAACAATTTTTGTTGACGTATTTTAGTATGTATTTTCAGGTAATTAAGGCAAGTGTGCCTTCGGATACACCAACTTTCAAGCTTCCGCATTTCATGGAGTCGCATGCATATTTCGAAATTAACGGAGATTTGACTGCATTATTTTTGGACGCATTAATTATGTATCAGAATCTCTGTATTACGCGAACTTCATTCCTTTCATTCTGTAAAACATTAATACATTTTTAAATTTTAATGATGTAATATTTCGAAAACGTCCATATAGTGGTCGTTCGTTATAATTATGGTTACGCTTCCGCACTCGTCACGTCTCGCTGCCAACCAAGGTAGCAGGGTGTGACAGATTGGTATCAGAGCCATAGTTATAGTGAACTAGGTTGCATTAGTACCCTAGACTATAACTGCACATAAAATTTGCTGATTTTAAGAATGTTTTTGTAACTAACTAAAAGATTACAAATGAACCTTGTTAGCAGAAACTATGAACCATCCAGAAACTATCATTCTATCTGACTCAGAGGAGGAATACATTCCCGCAAGTCCCACGGCCACGGAAGTCTTCCCAGAAGAAGAAACCTCGGAGGAGGAGGACCCCTCGGAAGATCCGATGGAGGAATCCGAAGAAGAGCCGATGGAGGAAGAGGATCCCTCACCACCGACGGTCCCTGCTCGTGTCCCATACCACCCGGCCGAACCATCATATAAGCCGTATAGGCCTTACCCTAACGGCCCAAAGATGTTGTACACACCCCGGAAACGGGTAAACATACCCAGGAGGGAGACTATTCCTGTTCCGACTCCCCAGGCCAATCCCCCACACCGACGGGTAGACGCCCGGCGATGGACCTGGATACCAGAGACCCTCCACGAGTGGAGGCAGATGGAAGGAATTCCTCCTACTTTTGAAATCGGAGGACCATCCTCCGCACCTGTCTCATCGCTCACCCAAGAGCCTGCCGATCAGACCATACCACTTTTGGTCGCTAGGTCTACCAGGCATGACCACCAGATTCGGTCACTTAACCTGGATATCGGGGAGATGACCGCTCGTTTGGAGCGGGAGGAGTTGCAAAACTCCAACATATATTGGGCGAATCAGCACGCCCTTGCTATACAGCTGGACGGACTGAATGAGCTTCGGCAGCAACTAGCTGAAAGCCAAGCCCGGGTCGAGGAGCTGACGCAGCGCCTCAGTGCGATGGAAAAGGGAGAGACCCTTGATCACTCCCACACCTAGTACTTTTCCATTTCCTTTGTATTAGTAGGAAAAATATCATGTAAAAATTTTCGGGTAATAACCCGCCCCTAATGTAAGAAAAATTTCGAATGATTAATGAAAATTCCCAAGATATTTATGAGATTGTGCTTGATGATTATAGTATTGTGCTGCATCTTTAAGATTCAACTTCTTACACTATGATTTTCTTCAAACTTCAAGATAATGCCGCCAAAACGAGCAATGAATGCAGCTGACATTGAAGAGCTTGTTGCACAAAGGGTGGCTGCTGCCATAGCTACCTACGAGGCAAACCGGAATAGCACAGCCAATGGGGATGGTGGTGCCAGTCGCACCACGGGAGGAGCTGAAACTCACACGAAAGGCTGTGGGATTAAAGGGTTTTTAAGTTGCAAACCCCGGTGTTTCAATGGAACCGAAGGAGCAGTCGGTTTGATCCGTTGGTTTGAAAAATTAGAATCCGTATATCGTGTCAGCGGGTGTGCTGAAGTAGACAAGGTGAAATTTGGTACTCACACCTTGCAAGATAGCGCTCTCACATGGTGGAATTCCTACGTCTAGTCTGTAGGTATTGACGAAGCCTACCAGCTCACGTGGTCCACATTGAAACAGATGATGACGGACGAGTACTGTCCGAGAAACGAACTCCAGAAAATGGAATCGGAATTCTGGAACTTATCAATGAAAGGAACGGACATTGCAGGATATACCAACCGATTCCATGAACTAAGTATCCTATGTCCGCAAATGGTAACTCCGGAATACAAGAAGATTGAACGCTATATTTGGGGACTCGCTCCTCAAATACAAGGAAACGTCACAGCCTCCAACCCATCCACCATACAGGACGCCATCAGAATGGCCAACAATCTTATGGACCAGGTATCCCGGAGGAACGAAGCCAAAGCCGGGGAAAACAAGAGAAAGTGGGAAGAAAAGACCGGAAAGAACGCGGGTTCACAGTCCAAGAAGCCCGAGACCGTTAAAGCCTATGTAGCAGGAGTTGAGCCAAGGAGAGGCTATACCGGTACCAAGCCTTTTTGCACCAAATGCACCTTTCACCACAACCATGGCCCCTGTCTAACCCAATGCGGAAAATGCAAACGTTTGGGCCATATGGCCAACGATTGTAGATCCGGAGCCCCGGGTGCCAGTGGTAGCAACCCGAGGGGCTGTTTCGAATGTGGCGCAACTGGACACATCAAGAGTGAGTGTCCGAAATTGAGGAACGAAGGAGGAGCTCAGGGGAGAGCATTTGTGTTGGGAGCAGGAGACGCTCGTCAGGACCCCCACGTGGTATCAGGTACGTTTCTCCTAAACGATATTTACGCTTACGTACTCTTTGATACTGGGGCTGATAGGAGCTTTATATCTGATAAGCTTAGCCAGCAGTTGAATGTTACTACTCTTCCCTTAGACAACTCATATACAATAGAACTGGCGGATGGCAAAATAATAAAGGCAAGTAGTATCATTAAGGAATGCACACTAAAGCTAGCAGATCACTCCTTTAAGATAGACTTAATGCCTATAGAACTCGGAAGTTTTGATGTGGTGATTGGTATGGACTGGTTGTCACATAACCAGGCTGAGATTTTGTGTGGTAAGAAAGTGGTGCGAATACCACTCAGTAAGAAGAAAGTCCTCACGGTCCAAGGGGAAAAGAAGAACCGACAATTGAATGTCATATCCGGCCTAAGAACATTAAAATGTCTTAGGAAGGGTTGTCATGCAGTGTTGGTCCAGATCGTAGAAAAAGAGTCGAAGGAAAAACGACTTGAAGATATTCCAGTAGTACGTGACTACCCGAAGGTATTCCCGGAAGACTTGCCTGGGCTTCCTCCAGCTAGGCAAGTAGAATTTCAAATCGATTTGGTGCCAGGAGCTGCACCGGTCGCAAGAGCCCCATATAGGCTCGCACCTTCTGAGATGCAAGAACTATCCAGTCAATTGCAAGAATTGATGGATAAAGGATTCATTCGACCAAGTTCCTCACCTTGGGGAGCTCCGGTTTTGTTCGTTAAAAAGAAAGACGGATCCTTCAGAATGTGCATAGACTACCGAGAGCTAAACAAGTTAACGGTAAAGAACCGCTACCCTCTCCCTAGGATTGATGACCTGTTCGACCAGCTACAGGGATCTAGCTTCTACTCAAAGATTGATCTGCGCTCCGGTTATCATCAAGTAAAAGTTCGGGAAGAAGATATCCCCAAGACGGCATTCAGAACTCGTTATGGACATTACGAATTCCAGGTGATGCCATTCGGTTTAACCAACGCACCAGCTGTATTTATGGACCTCATGAATCGGGTGTGTAAACCATATCTGGATATATTTGTAATAGTGTTCATAGACGATATCCTAATCTATTCCAGAAGTAAAGAAGAGCATGAACAACACCTCAAATTGATCTTGGAGTTGTTAGAGAGAGAGCAGCTATACGCCAAATTTTCAAAATGTGAATTTTGGTTGCGAGAAGTAAAATTCCTTGGGCTTGTGATCAACAGTCAGGGAATTCAGGTTGACCCATCAAAGATCGAGGCCATAAAGAACTGGGCAATCCCTAGAACCCCCACAGAAGTCCGCCAATTTCTAGGACTTGCCGGTTATTATAGGCGATTCATTGAGAACTTCTCGAAGATAGCAGGTTCCTTAACGGAGTTGACCCGTAAGGATGTGAAATACGTCTGGGGTGAAGAGCAGGAAAAGGCGTTTCAGCTGCTTAAGCAGAGATTGTGTAGTGCACCAATTCTGTCCCTACCCGAAGGGACTAAAAATTTTGTAGTCTACTTTGATGCCTCGCACAACGGATTAGGTTGTGTGCTCATGCAAAGGGACAAGGTCATCGCTTATGCATCACGACAGCTCAAGATTCACGAGGTAAACTATACGACTCATGACCTGGAACTGGGAGCAGTGGTGTTTGCTCTCAAAATATGGAGGCACTATTTGTATGGAACCAAGTGCACGGTGTTCACGGACCATAAAAGCCTCCAGCATATTCTGAATCAGAAAGAGTTAAATATGAGGCAACGACGTTGGGTGGAACTTCTTAGCGACTATGACTGCGAGATTCGCTACCATCCAGGAAAAGCAAATGTCGTAGCTGACGCCCTAAGCCGAAAGGAACGGGTTAAGCCATTGAGAGTCCGAGCTTTGGTCATGACTATACAGTCAAACCTAAACTCTCAAGTCCGAGAGGCACAAGAAGAGGCAGTCAAGGAGGATAATCCGCTGAATGAAGCATTGAGAGGCATGGATAAGAAGTTTGAAATTAAGTCAGATGGATGTCGATACTTCATGGGCAGAATTTGGTTACCGAAATTTGGAGGCGTAAGGAAACTGGTCATGGATGAAGGGCACAAAACAAGATATACTATTCATCCAGGGTCGGACAAGATGTATCACGATTTGAAGGGATCATACTGGTGGCCAAACATGAAGGCTGACATTGCTACTTATGTCAGCAAGTGCTTAACGTGTTTAAAAGTTAAGGCTGAGCATCAAAGGCCGTCAGGATTGCTAGTCCAGCCAGAGATACCCCAATGGAAGTGGGAAAATATCACCATGGATTTTATCACTAAGTTGCCAAAGACTTCTGGAGGTTATGACACCATCTGGGTGATCGTGGATCGGCTGACCAAGACCACACACTTCCTGCCAATCAAGGAGACTGACAAGATGGATAAGTTAACACGAACCTATCTTAAGGAGGTCGTCTCAAGGCATGGGGTGCCAGTATCCATTATATCAGACAGAGACAGCCGATTTACGTCAAGGTTCTGGCAATCATTGCAAGAAAGAACGCGTCTGGATATGAGTACAACCTATCACCCGCAAACGGACGGTCAGAGTGAAAGAACGATTCAAACATTGGAAGATATGCTAAGGGCATGTGTCATCGACTTTGGAAAAAGTTGGGACAGACACCTGCCATTAGTTGAGTTTTCTTATAACAACAGTTATCACTCGAGCATTAAGACCGCCCCATTCGAGGCACTCTATGGACGAAAGTGTCGATCACCTCTTTGTTGGGCTGAAGTAGGGGATAGTCAGATTACTGGACCTGAGATCATCCAGGAAACTACAGAGAAGATAGCCCAGATTCGGAACCGATTGAAGATTGCGCGGGATCGACAGAAGAGTTATGCAGACATCCGACGGAAGGATTTGGAATTCCAAGAGGGAGATCAAGTGATGCTGAAAGTCTCGCCTTGGAAAGGCGTAATCCGTTTTGGAAAACGAGGAAAACTCAATCCTCGTTATATCGGACCATTCAAAATCACCAGAAGAATTGGCCCGGTAGCTTACCGACTCGATCTACCCCCAGAGCTTAGTAACGTTCATAATACCTTCCACGTATCCAATCTTAAGAAATGTCTGGCTGATGAATCACTCGTGATACCCATGGACGAGCTGGAGATAGACGATAAGTTGAATTTCATTGAGCAACCGGTGGAAATAGTGGACCGAGAAGTCAAGAAACTCAAGCACAGTCGAATTCCAATAATAAAGGTCCGATGGAACTCTAAACGAGGTCCTGAGTTTACTTGGGAACGCGAAGATCAATTCCGAGAGAAGTACCCCCAGCTGTTCTCAAAAGTCCAAGCAGAGGAGAACACGAGCTAATTTCGGGACGAAATTCCTTCAACAGGGGGAGACTGTAACAACTGGCCTAAAAATAAGGTATGAAACTCAAAAATTAAACTAATATAAAACTCGAATAATGAAGTAATAAACCCGAATGAAATTATATGAATCTCGAATCATATAATCAATAAACTCGAATGGTGTTGTATGAATCTCGATGAAAGAAGTAATAAACTCGAATAATGATATAATGAAACTCGATTAGTAAAGATCTAAACTCGAATAACACTTTGATGAAACTCGAATAAAGAGATAATTTTCTCGGATGAGGCAGTATAAAACTCGAACAATGAAGATACAAATCTCGATTTCTAAGGGATGAAACTCGAACAAAGAAACATAAAACTCGAATAAAACCACATAAAACTCGAACAGTTAAACAAAGAAACTCGATTAAAGAAGCAAGAAACTCGGGCAATGTTGTATGAAACTCGACTATAGCTATATAAAACTCGAATGACAAAGGCATAAAACTCGATCAAAGTGTGATAAAACTCGGGCATAATGTTATAAAACTCGATTGACACTGCAACAAACTCGATTCACACTTGAATCGAGTTTAACATTCCAGAAAAATTTTCTAAGTACGTATATATATGCAGTAATAATAAATGCTGCCACCTCTTTTGCACGCCTTTTTGTACTTTTATTAATATAAAAATTGAAAAGCCATACTACTTATCACTCTAAAAAGTAAGTTGTCCTTTAAAGGACAACTAGCTTGTACTTTTGTATTATTATATTAATAAACTCCATGCAACATACACTCATTAAAATCGGCCACACTATTTTGTCCAACACTCAACCGATTTACCTTTTTACTTTTCATCATTTCACTAAATATTAATTGGTTTATCATTATTTTTTTATAACCCTTTTTCTTCTATAAATAGAAGACAAAACCCATTTCACAAAAACACACCAACATACATATTCTCTCAAAGAAAGAAAAATCGGCCAACCATATCGATTTCAAGTGTTCTTCCACTTTTGTAAGTTTTTCTTATTTACTTTATTTTCCACCTTAAAAATTTATAAAAAGATGAAAAAAAAAAATTAAATATATTTACTAAAATTTACAACTCGGTTTTCATAATACTCGTAAAATCATCATGCCAAAATTTTACATATATGCTCTATTTTCATGCACATGTACATACTCATAGATACATATATATTTATGAATATATGTATATATATATATGTATACATATATACGTGAGTATGCATGCATGCAACAAATTATTTTTTTAGAAATAAATATCCATAAATCGATACTCACATATAAAATCCACAAAAATTATTCATACATCACAAGTACATGAAAATAATTACGAAGTACTCAAACTCGTATTATGATAATATTGACCCGAACTCGTAAAAATATTAGGACGAGTCTCAACTATACAATCAAGTGTTCAACTCAGATCCAAAAATATCATCAAAAATCAACAAGGTGAGTCTTCATAGTCCCATTTTTCACATTATTATGTTTTGGGATGGAATGCATGCTTCGTTTTTATATGGACACAAAAACTTCTCGATTCTATTATGTATTACATATGTGATTTCCGACCTTATATCATGAAATCGTTAGTTGCATTTGTTTGCAAGCGCGAATATATTGTGGATAGATCTATTGGGAGTCATGTCCCCCACTAGGGTTAGTGGTTTAGCTAACTGCGGGTGCATATATATTCAATACACGGTATTACGTATGGGAATACTGCTCGGGGCAAACTCATTCTAATTAAGCTTCGGTGACATGATGGTTTATGTAATACATCTCATGGAATTTATGATTTTATAAATTCAACTCATCTGATAATGTGCATACAACTGGTCTTTTCGCGTAAACCTATGAACTCACCAACAATTTTTGTTGACGTATTTTAGTATGTATTTTCAGGTAATTAAGGCAAGTGTGCCTTCGGATACACCAACTTTCAAGCTTCCGCATTTCATGGAGTCGCATGCATATTTCGAAATTAACGGAGATTTGACTGCATTATTTTTGGACGCATTAATTATGTATCAGAATCTCTGTATTACGCGAACTTCATTCCTTTCATTCTGTAAAACATTAATACATTTTTAAATTTTAATGATGTAATATTTCGAAAACGTCCATATAGTGGTCGTTCGTAATAATTATGGTTACGCTTCCGCACTCGTCACGTCTCGCTGCCAACCAAGGTAGCAGGGTGTAACAGAAACATATGCAAGTAATGCAATCTGTCACTCAGAGCGGTCCTGAGCAATTAAGTAATCAAGGAACAAGCAGCAGCAGATGTTTCCATACAAGTCAGTAACAATGACCAATATGTACCGAAACATATGCAAGTAATGCAATCTGTCACTCAGAGCGGTCCTGAGCAATGCAAGTAATCAAGGAACATGCAGCAGCAGTTGCCCAGTTTCAACAGTGTCTATCATACGTTCCTAACATACAAATAAGTAATCAAGGAACGTGCAGCAGCAGTTGTCCAGTTTCAGTAGTGTCTATCATACGTTCCTAACATACAATTAAGTAATCAAGGAACAGGCAGTAACAGATGTTTCCATACAAGTCAGTAACAATCACCAATATGTACCGAAACATATGCAAGTAAGTAATGCAATCTGTCACTCACAGCGGTCCTGAGCAATGCAAGTAATCAAGGAACATGCAACAACAGTTGTCCAGTTTCAGCATTATCGATCATACGTTCCTAACATATAATTAAGTAACCAAGGAACAAGCAGCAGCAGATGTTTCCATACAAGTCAGTTTCAATCACCAATAAGTACCGAAACATATGCAAGTAAGTAAGGCAATCTGTCACTCACAGCGATCCTGAGCAATGCAAGTAATCAATGAACATGCAGCAGCAGTTGTCCAGTTTCAACAGTGTCTATCATACGTTCCTAACATACAATTAAGTAATCAAGGAACAAGCAGCATCAAATGTTTCCATACAAATCAGTAACAATCACCAATAAGTACCAAAACATATGCTAGTAAGTAATGCAATCTGTCACTCACAGCGGTCCTGAGCAATGCAAGTAATCAAGGACCATGCAGCAGCAGTTGTCCAGTTTCAGTAGTGTCTATCATACGTTCCTAACATACAATTAAGTAATCAAGGAACAAGCAGCATCAAATGTTTCCATACAAGTCAGTAACAATCACCAATAAGTACCGAAACATATGCAAGTAATGCAATCTGTCACTCAGAGCGGTCCTAAGCAATGCAAGTAATCAAGGAACATGCAACAGCAGTTGTCCCATTTCAGCAGTGTCTATCATACGTTCCAAACATACAATTAAGTAATGAAAGAACAAGCAGCAGCAGATGTTTCCATACAAGTTAGTAACAATCACCAATATGTATCGAAACATATGCAAGTAAGTAATGCAATCTGTAACTCACAGCGGTCCTGAGCAATGCAAGTAATCAAGAAACATGCAGCAGCAGTTGTCCAGTTTCAGCAGTGTCTATCATACGTTCCTAACACACAATTAAGTAATCAAGGAACAAGGAGCGGCAGAGGTTTCCATACAAGTCAGTATCAATCACCAATATGTACCGAAACATATGCAAGTAAGTAATGCAATCTGTCACTCACAGCGGTCCTGAGCAATGCAAGTAATCAAGGAACATGCAACAACAGTTGTCCAGTTTCAGCATTATCGATCATACGTTCCTAACATACAATTAAGTAACCAAGGAACAAGCAACAGCAGATGTTTCCATACAAGTCAGTTTCAATCACCAATAAGTATCGAAACATATGCAACTAAGTAATGCAATCCGTCACTCACAGCGGTCCTGAGCAATGCAAGTAATTAATGAACATGCAGCAGCAGTTGTCCAGTTTCAACAGTGTCTATCATACGTTCCTAACATACAATTAAGTAATCAAGGAACAAGCAGCATCAAATGTTTCCATACAAGTCAGTAACAATCACCAATAAGTACCGAAACATATTCAAGTAAGTAATGCAATCTGTCACTCACAGCGGTCCTGAGCAATGCAAGTAATCAAGGAACAAGCAGCAGCAGTTGTCCAGTTTCAGTAGTGTCTGTCATACGTTCCTAACATACAATTAAGTAATCAAGGAACAAGCAGCATCAAATGTTTCCATACAAGTCAGTAACAATCACCAATAAGTACCGAAACATATGCAAGTAATGCAATCTGTCACTCAGAGCGGTCCTGAGCAATGCAAGTAATCAGGGAACATGCAGCAGCAGTTGTCTAGTTTCAGCAGTGTTTATCATACGTTCCTAACATACAATTAAGTAATCAAGGAACAAGGAGCAACAGTTGTTTCCGTACAAGTCAGTAGCAATCGCCAATAAGTACCGAAAGATATGCAAGTAAGCAATGCAATCTGTCACTCACAGCGGTCCTGAGCAATGCAAGTAATCAAGGAACATGCCGCAGTAGTTGTCCAGTTTCAACAGTGTCTATCATACGTTCCTAACATACAATTAAGTAATCAAGGAAGAGGCAGCAGCAGATGTTTCCATACAAGTCATTAACAATCACCAATATGTACCGAAACATATGCAAGTAAGTAATGAAATCTGTCACTCACAGCGGTCCTGAGCAATGCAAGTAATCAAGGAACATGCTGCAGCAGTTGTCCAGTTTCAACAATGTCTATCATACGTTCCTAACATACAATTAAGTAATGAAAGAACAAGCAGCAGATGTTACCATACAAGTAAGTAACAATCACCAATAAGTACAGAATCATATGCAAGTAATGCAATCTGTCACTCAGAGCGGTCCTGAGCAATTAAGTAATCAAGAACAAGCAGCAGCAGATGTTTCCATACAAGTCAGTAACAATCACCAATATGTAGCGGTCCTGAGCAATGCAAGTAATCAAGGAACATGCAGCAGCAGTTGCCCAGTTTCAGCAGTGTCTATCATACATTCCTAACATACAAATAAGTAATCAAGGAACATGCAGCAGCAGTTGCCCAGTTTCAGCAGTGTCTATCATACATTCCTAAAATACAAATAAGTAATCAAGGAACATGCAACAGCAGTTGTCCAGTTTCAGCAGTGTCTATCATACGTTCCTAACATACAATTAAGTAATCAAGGAACAGGCAGCATCAGATGTTTCCATACAAGTCATTACCAATCACCAATATGTACCGAAACATATGCAAGTAAGTAATGCAATTTGTCACTCACAGCGGTCCTGAGCAATGCAAGTAATCAAGGAACATGCTGCAGCAGTTGTCCAGTTTCAGCAGTGTCTATCATACGTTCCTAACATACAATTAAGTAATCAAGGAACAGGCAGCAGCAGATGTTTCCCTACAAGTCAATAACAATCACCAATATGTACCGAAACATATGCAAGTAAGTAATGCAATCTGTTACTCACAGCGGTCCTGAGCAATGCAAGTAATCAAGGAACATGCTGCAGTAGTTGTCCTGTTTCAGCAGTGTCTATCATACGTTCCAAACATACAATTAAGTAATCAAGGAACATGCAGCAACGGTTGTCCAGTTTCAGCAGTGTCTATCATACGTACCTAACATACAATTAAGTAATCAAGGAACAAGGAGCAGCAGATGTTTCAAGACAAGTCAGTAACAATCACCAATAAGTACCGAAACATCTGCAAGTAAGTAATGCATTCTGTCACTCACATCGGTCCTGAGCAATACATCTAATCAAGGAACATGCAACAGTAGTTGTCCAGTTTCAGCAGTGTCTATCATACGTTCCTAACATACAATTATGTAATCAAGGAACAAGCAGCAGAAGATGTTTCCATACAAGTCAGTAACGATCTCCAATAAGTACAAAAACATATGCAAGTAAGTAATGCAATCTGTCTCTCACAGCGGTCCTGAGCAATGCAAGTAATCAAGGAACATGCCGCAGCTGTTGTCCAGTTTCAACAGTGTCTATCATACGTTCCTAACATACAATTAAGTAAACAAGGAAGAGGCAGCAGCAGATGTTTCCATACAAGTCAGTAACAATCACCAATATGTACCGAAACATAGGCAAGTAAGTAATGCAATCTGTCACTCACAGCGGTCCTGAGCAATGCAAGTAATCAAGGAACATGCCGCAGCAGTTGTCCAGTTTCAACAGTGTCTATCATACATTCCTAACATACAATTAAGTAAACAAGGAAGAGGCAGCAGCAGATGTTTCCATACAAGTCAGTAACAATCACCAATATGTACCGAAACATATGCAAGTAAGTAATGCAATCTGTCACTCACAGCGGTCCTGAGCAATGCAAGTAATCAAGGAACATGCTGCAGCAGTTGTCCAGTTTCAGCAGTGTCTATCATACGTTCCTAATATACAATTAAGTAATGAATGAACAAGCAGCAAATGTTTCCATACAAGTAAGTAACAATCACCAATAAGTACCGAAACATATGCAAGTAATGCAATCTGTCACTCAGAGCGGTCCTGAGCAATTAAGTAATCAAGAACAAGCAGCAGCAGATGTTTCCATACAAGTCAGTAACAATCACCAATATGTAGCGGTCCTGAGCAATGCAAGTAATCAAGGAACATGCAGCAGCAGTTGTCCAGTTTCAGCAGTGTCTATCATACGTTCCTAACATACAAATAAGTAATCAAGGAACATGCAGCAGCAGTTGTCCAGTTTCAACAGTGTCTATCATACGTTCCTAACATACAATTAAGTAATCAAGGAACAAGCAGCATCAAATGTTTCCATACAAGTCAGTAACAATCACCAATAAGTACCGAAACATATTCAAGTAAGTAATGCAATCTGTCACTCACAGCGGTCCTGAGCAATGCAAGTAATCAAGGAACAAGCAGCAGCAGTTGTCCAGTTTCAGTAGTGTCTGTCATACGTTCCTAACATACAATTAAGTAATCAAGGAACAAGCAGCATCAAATGTTTCCATACAAGTCAGTAACAATCACCAATAAGTACCGAAACATATGCAAGTAATGCAATCTGTCACTCAGAGCGGTCCTGAGCAATGCAAGTAATCAGGGAACATGCAGCAGCAGTTGTCTAGTTTCAGCAGTGTTTATCATACGTTCCTAACATACAATTAAGTAATCAAGGAACAAGGAGCAACAGTTGTTTCCGTACAAGTCAGTAGCAATCGCCAATAAGTACCGAAAGATATGCAAGTAAGTAATGCAATCTGTCACTCACAGCGGTCCTGAGCAATGCAAGTAATCAAGGAACATGCCGCAGTAGTTGTCCAGTTTCAACAGTGTCTATCATACGTTCCTAACATACAATTAAGTAATCAAGGAAGAGGCAGCAGCAGATGTTTCCATACAAGTCATTAACAATCACCAATATGTACCGAAACATATGCAAGTAAGTAATGAAATCTGTCACTCACAGCGGTCCTGAGCAATGCAAGTAATCAAGGAACATGCTGCAGCAGTTGTCCAGTTTCAACAATGTCTATCATACGTTCCTAACATACAATTAAGTAATGAAAGAACAAGCAGCAGATGTTACCATACAAGTAAGTAACAATCACCAATAAGTACAGAATCATATGCAAGTAATGCAATCTGTCACTCAGAGCGGTCCTGAGCAATTAAGTAATCAAGAACAAGCAGCAGCAGATGTTTCCATACAAGTCAGTAACAATCACCAATATGTAGCGGTCCTGAGCAATGCAAGTAATCAAGGAACATGCAGCAGCAGTTGCCCAGTTTCAGCAGTGTCTATCATACATTCCTAACATACAAATAAGTAATCAAGGAACATGCAGCAGCAGTTGCCCAGTTTCAGCAGTGTCTATCATACATTCCTAAAATACAAATAAGTAATCAAGGAACATGCAACAGCAGTTGTCCAGTTTCAGCAGTGTCTATCATACGTTCCTAACATACAATTAAGTAATCAAGGAACAGGCAGCATCAGATGTTTCCATACAAGTCATTACCAATCACCAATATGTACCGAAACATATGCAAGTAAGTAATGCAATTTGTCACTCACAGCGGTCCTGAGCAATGCAAGTAATCAAGGAACATGCTGCAGCAGTTGTCCAGTTTCAGCAGTGTCTATCATACGTTCCTAACATACAATTAAGTAATCAAGGAACAGGCAGCAGCAGATGTTTCCCTACAAGTCAATAACAATCACCAATATGTACCGAAACATATGCAAGTAAGTAATGCAATCTGTTACTCACAGCGGTCCTGAGCAATGCAAGTAATCAAGGAACATGCTGCAGTAGTTGTCCTGTTTCAGCAGTGTCTATCATACGTTCCAAACATACAATTAAGTAATCAAGGAACATGCAGCAACGGTTGTCCAGTTTCAGCAGTGTCTATCATACGTACCTAACATACAATTAAGTAATCAAGGAACAAGGAGCAGCAGATGTTTCAAGACAAGTCAGTAACAATCACCAATAAGTACCGAAACATCTGCAAGTAAGTAATGCATTCTGTCACTCACATCGGTCCTGAGCAATACATCTAATCAAGGAACATGCAACAGTAGTTGTCCAGTTTCAGCAGTGTCTATCATACGTTCCTAACATACAATTATGTAATCAAGGAACAAGCAGCAGAAGATGTTTCCATACAAGTCAGTAACGATCTCCAATAAGTACAAAAACATATGCAAGTAAGTAATGCAATCTGTCTCTCACAGCGGTCCTGAGCAATGCAAGTAATCAAGGAACATGCCGCAGCTGTTGTCCAGTTTCAACAGTGTCTATCATACGTTCCTAACATACAATTAAGTAAACAAGGAAGAGGCAGCAGCAGATGTTTCCATACAAGTCAGTAACAATCACCAATATGTAACGAAACATATGCAAGTAAGTAATGCAATCTGTCACTCACAGCGGTCCTGAGCAATGCAAGTAATCAAGGAACATGCCGCAGCAGTTGTCCAGTTTCAACAGTGTCTATCATACGTTCCTAACATACAATTAAGTAAACAAGGAAGAGGCAGCAGCAGATGTTTCCATACAAGTCAGTAACAATCACCAATATGTACCGAAACATATGCAAGTAAGTAATGCAATCTGTCACTCACAGCGGTCCTGAGCAATGCAAGTAATCAAGGAACATGCTGCAGCAGTTGTCCAGTTTCAGCAGTGTCTATCATACGTTCCTAATATACAATTAAGTAATGAATGAACAAGCAGCAAATGTTTCCATACAAGTAAGTAACAATCACCAATAAGTACCGAAACATATGCAAGTAAAGCAATCTGTCACTCAGAGCGGTCCTGAGCAATTAAGTAATCAAGAACAAGCAGCAGCAGATGTTTCCATACAAGTCAGTAACAATCACCAATATGTAGCGGTCCTGAGCAATGCAAGTAATCAAGGAACATGCAGCAGCAGTTGTCCAGTTTCAGCAGTGTCTATCATACGTTCCTAACATACAAATAAGTAATCAAGGAACATGCAGCAGCAGTTGTCCAGTTTCAGGAGTGTCTATCATACGTTCCTAACATACAATTAAGTAATCAAGGAACAGGCAGCAGCAGATGTTTCCATACAAGTCAATAACAATCACCAATATGTACCGAAACATATGCAAGTAAGTAATGCAATTTGTCACTCACAGCGGTCCTGAGCAATGCAAGTAATCAAGGAACATGCTGCAGCAGTTGTCCAGTTTCAGCAGTGTCTATCATACGTTCCTAACATACAATTAAGTAATCAAGGAACAGGCAGCAGCAGATGTTTCCATACAAGTCAGTAACAATCACCAATATGTACCGAAACATATGCAAGTATGTAATGCAATCTGTTACTCACAGCGGTCCTGAGCAATGCAAGTAATCAAGGAACATGCTGCAGTAGTTGTCCTGTTTCAGGAGTGTCTATCATACGTTCCTAACATACAATTAAGTAATGAAAGAACAAGCAGCAGCAGATGTTTCCATACAAGTAAGTAACAATCACCAATAAGTACCGAAACATATGCAAGTAATGCAATCTGTCACTTAGAGCGGTCCTGAGCAATTAAGTAATCAAGGAACAAGCCGCAGCCGATGTTTCCATACAAGTCAGTAAGCGGTCTTGAGCAATGCAAGTAATCAAGGAACATGCAGCAGCAGTTGTCCAGTTTCAGCAGTGTCTATCATACGTTCCTAACATACAAATAAGTAATCAAAGAACATGCAGCAACGGTTGTCCAGTTTCAGCAGTGTCTATCATACGTTCCTAACATACAATTAAGTAATCAAGGAACAAGGAGCAGCAGATGTTTCAAGACAAGTCAGTAACAATCACCAATAAGTACCAAAACATCTGCAAGTAAGTAATGCATTCTGTCACTCACAGCGGTCCTGAGCAATACATCTAATCAAGGAACATGCAATAGTAGTTGTCCAGTTTCAGCAGTGTCTATCATACGTTCCTAACATACAATTATGTAATCAAGGAACAAGCAGCAGAAGATGTTTCCATACAAGTCAGTAACAATCACCAATAAGTACAAAAACATATGCAAGTAAGTAATGCAATCTGTCACTCATAGCGGTCCTGAGCAATGCAAGTAATCAAGGAACATGCAACAACAGTTGTCCAGTTTCAACATTGTCGATCATACGTTCCTAACATACAATTAAGTAACCAAGGAACAAGCAGCAACATATGTTTCCATACAAGTCAGTTTCAATCACCAATAAGTACCGAAACATATGCAAGTAAGTAATGCAATATGTCCCTCACAGCGGTCCTGAGCAATGCAAGTAATCAATGAACATGCAGCAGCAGTTGTCCAGTTTCAGCAGTGTCTATCATACATTCCTAACATACAATTAAGTAATCAAGGAACAAGCAGCATCAAATGTTTCCATACAAGTCAGTAACAATCACCAATAAGTACTGAAACATATGCAAGTAAGTAATGCAATCCGTCACTCACAGCGGTCCTGAGCAATGCAAGTAATCAGGGAACATGCAGCAGCAGTTGTCTAGTTTCAGCAGTGTCTATCATACGTTCCTAACATACAATTAAGTAATCAAGGAACAAGGAGCAACAGTTGTTTCCGTACAAGTCAGTAACAATCACCAATAAGTACCGAAAGATATGCAAGTAAGTAATGCAATCTGTCACTCACAGCGGTCCTGAGCAATGCAAGAATTCAAGGAACATGTTGCAGCAGTTGTCTAGTTTCAGCAGTGTCTATCATACGTTCCTAACATACAATTAATTAATGAAAGAACAAGCAGCAGCAGATGTTTCCATACAAGTAAGTAACAATCACCAATAAGTACCGAAACATATGCAAGTAATGCAATCTGTAATCAAGGAACAAGCAGCAGCATATGATGTTTCCATACAAGTCAGTAACAATCACCAATATGTACCGAAACATATGCAAGTAATGCAATCTGTCACTCAGAGCGATCCTGAGCAATGCAAGTAATCAAGGAACATGCAGCAGCAGTTGTCCAGTTTCAGCAGTGTCTATCATACGTTCCTAACATACAAATAAGTAATCAAGGAACATGCAGCAGCAGTTGTCCAGTTTCAGCAGTGTCTATCATACGTTCCTAACATACAATTAAGTAATCAAGGAACAGGCAGCAACAGATGTTTCCATACAAGTCAGTAACAATCACCAATATGTACTGAAACATATGCAAGTAAGTAATGCAATCTGTCACTCACAGCGGTCCTGAGCAATGCAAGTAATCAAGGAACATGCCGCAGCAGTTGTCCAGTTTCAACAGTGTCTATCATACGTTCCTAACATACAATTAAGTAAACAAGGAAGAGGCAGCAACAGATGTTTCCATACAAGTCAGTAACAATCACCAATATGTACCGAAACATATGCAAGTAAGTAATGCAATCTGTCACTCACAGCGGTCCTGAGCAATGCAAGTAATCAAGGAACATGATGCAGCAGTTGTCCAGTTTCAGCAGTGTCTATCATACGTTCCTAATATACAATTAAGTAATGAAAGAACAAGCAGCAAATGTTTCCATACAAGTAAGTAACAATCACCAATAAGTACCGAAACATATGCGAGTAATGCAATCTGTCACTCAGAGCGGTCTTGAGCAATTAAGTAATCAAGAACAAGCAGCAGCAGATGTTTCCATACAAGTCAGTAACAATCACCAATATGTAGCGGTCCTGAGCAATGCAAGTAATCAAGGAACATGCAGCAGCAGTTGTCCAGTTTCAGCAGTGTCTATCATACGTTCCTAACATACAAATAAGTAATCAAGGAACATGCAGCAGCAGTTGTCCAGTTTCAGCAGTGTCTATCATACGTTCCTAACATACAATTAAGTAATGAAGGAACAGGCAGCAGCAGATGTTTCCATACAAGTCAGTACCAATCACCAATAAGTACCGAAACATATGCGAGTAATGCAATCTGTCACTCAGAGCGGTCTTGAGCAATTAAGTAATCAAGAACAAGCAGCAGCAGCTGTTTCCATACAAGTCAGTAACAATCACCAATATGTAGCGGTCCTGAGCAATGCAAGTAATCAAGGAACATGCAGCAGCAGTTGTCCAGTTTCAGCAGTGTCTATCATACGTTCCTAACATACAAATAAGTAATCAAGGAACATGCAGCAGCAGTTGTCCAGTTTCAGCAGTGTCTATCATACGTTCCTAACATACAAATAAGTAATCAAGGAACATGCAGCAGCAGTTGTCCAGTTTCAGCAGTGTCTATCATACGTTCCTAACATACAATTAAGTAATGAAGGAACAGGCAGCAGCAGATGTTTCCATACAAGTCAGTACCAATCACCAATAAGTACCGAAACATATGCGAGTAATGCAATCTGTCACTCAGAGCGGTCTTGAGCAATTAAGTAATCAAGAACAAGCAGCAGCAGATGTTTCCATACAAGTCAGTAACAATCACCAATATGTAGCGGTCCTGAGCAATGCAAGTAATCAAGGAACATGCAGCAGTAGTTGTCCAGTTTCAGCAGTGTCTATCATACGTTCCTAACATACAAATAAGTAATCAAGGAACATGCAGCAGCAGTTGTCCAGTTTCAGCAGTGTCTATCATACGTTCCTAACATACAATTAAGTAATGAAGGAACAGGCAGCAGCAGATGTTTCCATACAAGTCAGTAACAATAAACAATAAGTACCGAAACATATGCGAGTAATGCAATCTGTCACTCAGAGCGGTCTTGAGCAATTAAGTAATCAAGAACAAGCAGCAGCAGATGTTTCCATACAAGTCAGTAACAATCACCAATATGTAACGGTCCTGAGCAATGCAAGTAATCAAGGAACATGCAGCAGCAGTTGTCCAGTTTCAGCAGTGTCTATCATACGTTCCTAACATACAAATAAGTAATCAAGGAACATGCAGCAGCAGTTGTCCAGTTTCAGCAGTGTCTATCATACGTTCCTAACATACAATTAAGTAATGAAGGAACAGGCAGCAGCAGATGTTTCCATACAAGTCAGTACCAATCACCAATATGTACCGAAACATATGCAAGTAAGTAATGCAATTTGTCACTCACAGCGGTCCTGAGCAATGCAAGTAATCAAGGAACATGCTGCAGCAGTTGTCGAGTTTCAGCAGTGTCTATCATACGTTCCTAACATACAATTAAGTAATCAAGGAACAGGCAGCAGCAGATGTTTCCATACAAGTCATTAACAATCACCAATATGTACCGAAACATATGCAAGTAAGTAATGCAATCTGTCACTCACAGCGGTCCTGAGCAATCCAAGTAATCAAGGAACATGCTGCTGCAGTTGTTCAGTTTCAGCAGTGTCTATCATATGTTCCTAACATACAATTAAGTAATGAAAGAACAAGCAGCAGCAGATGTTTCCATACAAGTAAGTAACAATCACCAATAAGTACCGAAACATATGCAAGTAATGCAATCTGTCACTTAGAGCGGTCCTGAGCAATTAAGTAATCAAGGAACAAGCAGCAGCAGATGTTTCCATACAAGTCAGTAAGCGGTCCTAAGCAATGCAAGTAATGAAGGAACATGCAGAAGCAGTTGTCCAGTTTCAGCAGTGTCTATCATACGTTCCTAATATACAAATAAGTAATCAAGGAACATGCAGCAACGGTTGTCTAGTTTCAGCAGTGTCTATCATACGTTCCTAACATACAATTAAGTAATCAAGGAACAAGGAGCAGCAGATGTTTCAAGACAAGTCAGTAACAATCACCAATAAGTACCGAAACATATGCAAGTAAGTAATGCATTCTGTCATTCACAGCGGTCCTGAGCAATACATCTAATCAAGGAACATGCAACAGTAGTTGTCCAGTTTCAGTAGTGTCTATCATACGTTCCTAACATACAATTATGTAATCAAGGAACAAGCAGCAGAAGATGTTTCCATACAAGTCAGTAACAATCACCAATAAGTACAAAAACATATGCAAGTAAGTAATGCAATCTGTCACTCATAGCGGTCCTGAGCAATGCATGTAATCAAGGAACATGCAACAACAGTTGTCCAGTTTCAGCATTGTCGATCATACGTTCCTAACATACAATTAAGTAACCAAGGAACAAGCAGCAACAGATGTTTCCATACAAGTCAGTTTCAATCACCAATAAGTGCCGAAACATATGCAAGTAAGTAATGCAATCTGTCACTCACAACAGTCCTGAGCAATGCAAGTAATCAATGAACATGCAGCAGCAGTTGTCCAGTTTCAGCAGTGTCTATCATACGTTCCTAAAATACAATTAAGTAATCAAGGAACAAGCAGCATCAAATGTTTCCATACAAGTCAGTAACAATCACCAATAAGTACCGAAACATATGCAAGTAAGTAATGCAATCTGTCACTCACAGCGGTCCTGAGCAATGCAAGTAATCAGGGAACATGCAGCAGCAGTTGTCTAGTTTCAGAAGTGTCTATCATATGTTCCTAACATACAATTAAGTAATCAAGGAACAGGCAGCAACAGATGTCCAATTTCAGCAGTGTCTATCATATGTTCCTAACATACAATTAAGTAATGAAAGAACAAGCAGCAGCAGATGTTTCCATACAAGTAAGTAACAATCACCAATAAGTACCGAAACATATGCAAGTAATGCAATCTGTCACTTAGAGCGGTCCTAAGCAATTAAGTAATCAAGGAACAAGCAGCAGCAGATGTTTCCATACAAGTCTGTAAGCGGTCCTGAGCAATGCAAGTAATCAAGGAACATGCAGAAGCAGTTGTCCAGTTTCAGCAGTGTCTATCATACGTTCCTAACATACAAATAAGTAATCACGGAACATGCAGCAACGGTTGTCCAGTTTCAGCAGTGTCTATCATACGTTCCTAACATACAATTAAGTAATCAAGGAACAAGGAGCAGCAGATGTTTTAAGACAAGTCAGTAACAATCACCAATAAGTACCGAAACATATGCAAGTAAGTAATGCATTCTGTCACTCACAGCGGTCCTGAGCAATACATCTAATCAAGGAACAGGCAACAGTAGTTGTCCAGTTTCAGCAGTGTCTATCATACGTTCCTAACATATAATTATGTAATCAAGGAACAAGCAGCAGAAGATGTTTCCATACAAGTCAGTAACAATCACCAATAAGTACAAAAACATATGCAAGTAAGTAATGCAATCTGTCACTCACAGCGGTCCTGAGCAATGCAAGTAATCAATGAACATGCAGCAGCAGTTGTCCAGTTTCAGCAGTGTCTATCATACGTTCCTAACATACAATTAAGTAATCAAGGAACAAGCAGCATCAAATGTTTCCATACAAGTCAATAACAATCACCAATAAGTACCGAAACATATGCAAGTAAGTAATGCAATCTGTCACTCACAGCGGTCCTGAGCAATGCAAGTAATCAGTGAACATGCAGCAGCAGTTGTCTGGTTTCAGCATTGTCTATCATACGTTCCTAACATACAATTAAGTAATCAAGGAACAAGGAGCAACAGTTGTTTCCGTACAAGTCAGTAACAATCACCAATAAGTACCGAAAGATATGCAAGTAAGTAATGCAATCTGTCACTCACAGCGGTCCTGAGCAATACAACTAATCAAGGAACATGCAACAGTAGGTGTCCAGTTTCAGCAGTATCTATCATATGTTCCTAACATACAATTAAGTAATCAAGGAACAGGCAGCAGCAGATGTTTACATACAAGTCAGTAACAATCACCAATAAGTACAAAAACATATGCAAGTAAGTAATGCAATCTGTCACTCATAGCGGTCCTGAGCAATGCATGTAATCAAGGAACATGCAACAACAGTTGTCCAGTTTCAGCATTGTCGATCATACGTTCCTAACATACAATTAAGTAACCAAGGAACAAGCAGCAGCAGATGTTTCCATACAAGTCAGTTTCAATCACCAATAAGTACCGAAACATATGCAAGTAAGTAATGCAATCTGTCACTCACAGCGGTCCTGAGCAATGCAAGTAATCAATGAACATGCAGCAGCAGTTGTCCAGTTTCAGCAGTGTCTATCATACGTTCCTAACATACAATTAAGTAATCAAGGAACAAGCAGCATCAAATGTTTCCATACAAGTCAGTAACAATCACCAATAAGTACCGAAACATATGCAAGTAAGTAATGCAATCTGTCACTCACAGCGGTCCTGAGCAATGCAAGTAATCAGGGAACATGCAGCAGCAGTTGTCTAGTTTCAGAAGTGTCTATCATACGTTCCTAACATACAATTAAGTAATCAAGGAACAAGGAGCAACAGTTGTTTCCGTACAAGTCAGTAACAATCACCAATAAGTACCGAAAGATATGCAAGTAAGTAATGCAATCTGTCACTCACAGCGGTCCTGAGCAATACAACTAATCAAGGAACATGAAACAGTAGGTGTCCAGTTTCAGCAGTATCTATCATACGTTCCTAACATACAATTAAGTAATCAAGGAACAGGCAGCAGCAGATGTTTCCATACAAGTCAGTAACAATCACCAATATGTACCGAAACATATGCAAGTAAGTAACGCAATCTGTCAGTCACAGCGGTCGTGACCAATGCAAGTAATCAAGGAACATGCTGCAGCAGTTGTCCGGTTCAGCAGTGTCTATCATACGTTCCTAACTTACAATTAAGTAATCAAGGAACAGGCAGCAGCAGATGTTTCCATACAAGTCAGTAACAATCACCAATAAGTACCGAAACATATGCAAGTAAGTAATGCAATCTGTCACTCACAGCGTTCCTGAGCAATGCAAGTAATCAAGGAACATGCTGCAGCAGTTGTCCAGTTTCAGCAGTGTCTATCATACGTTCCTAACATACAATTAAGTAATCAAGGAACAGGCAGCAGCAGATGTTTCCATAAAAGTCAGTAACAATCACCAATATGTACCGAAACATATGCAAGTAAGTAATGCAATCTGTCACTCGCAGCGGTCCTGAGCAATGCAAGTAATCAAGGAACATGCTGCAGCAGTTGTCCAGTTTCAGCAGTGTCTATCATATGTTCCTAACATACAATTAAGTAATGAAAGAACAAGCAGCAGTAGATGTTTCCATACAAGTAAGTAACAATCACCAATAAGTACCGAAACATATGCAAGTAATGCAATCTGTCACTTAGAGCGGTCCTGAGCAATTAAGTAATCAAGGAACAAGCAGCAGCAGATGTTTCCATACAAGTCTGTAAGCGGTCCTGAGCAATGCAAGTAATCAAGGAACATGCAGAAGCAGTTGTCCAGTTTCAGCAGTGTCTATCATACGTTCCTAACATACAAATAAGTAATCAAGGAACATGCAGCAACGGTTGTCCAGTTTCAGCAGTGTCTATCATACTTTCCTAACATACAATTAAGTAATCAAGGAACAAGGAGCAGCAGATGTTTTAAGACAAGTCAGTAACAATCACCAATAAGTACCGAAACATATGCAAGTAAGTAATGCATTCTGTCACTCACAGCGGTCCTGAGCAATACATCTAATCAAGGAACAGGCGACAGTAGTTGTCCAGTTTCAGCAGTGTCTATCATACGTTACTAACATATAATTATGTAATCAAGGAACAAGCAGCAGAAGATGTTTCCATACAAGTCAGTAACAATCACCAATAAGTACAAAAACATATGCAAGTAAGTAATGCAATCTGTCACTCACTGCGGTCCTGAGCAATGCAAGTAATCAATGAACATGCAGCAGCAGTTGTCCAGTTTCAGCAGTGTCTATCATACGTTCCTAACATACAATTAAGTAATCAAGGAACAAGTAGCCTCAAATGTTTCCATACAAGTCAATAACAATCACCAATAAGTAACGAAACATATGCAAGTAAGTAATGCAATCTGTCACTCACAGCGTTCCTGAGCAATGCAAGTAATCAAGGAAAATGCTGCAGCAGTTGTCCAGTTTCAGCAGTGTCTATCATACGTTCCTAACATACAATTAAGTAATCAAGGAACAGGCAGCAGCAGATGTTTCCATACAAGTCAGTAACAATCACCAATATGTACCGAAACATATGCAAGTAAGTAATGCAATCTGTCACTCGCAGCGGTCCTGAGCAATGCAAGTAATCAAGGAACATGCTGCAGCAGTTGTCCAGTTTCAGCAGTGTCTATCATATGTTCCTAACATACAATTAAGTAATGAAAGAACAAGCAGCAGCAGATATTTCCATACAAGTAAGTAACAATCACCAATAAGTACCGAAACATATGCAAGTAATGCAATCTGTCACTTAGAGCGGTCCTGAGCAATTAAGTAATCAAGGAACAAGCAGCAGCAGATGTTTCCATACAAGTCTGTAAGCGGTCCTGAGCAATGCAAGTAATCAAGGAACATGCAGAAGCAGTTGTCCAGTTTCAGCAGTGTCTATCATACGTTCCTAACATACAAATAAGTAACCAAGGAACATGCAGCAACGGTTGTCCAGTTTCAGCAGTGTCTATCATACGTTCCTAACATACAAATAAGTAATCAAGGAACAAGGAGCAGCAGATGTTTTAAGACAAGTCAGTAACAATCACCAATAAGTACCGAAACATAGGCAAGTAAGTAATGCATTCTGTCACTCACAGCGGTCCTGAGCAATACATCTAATCAAGGAACAGGCAACAGTAGTTGTCCAGTTTCAGCAGTGTCTATCATACGTTACTAACATATAATTATGTAATCAAGGAACAAGCAGCAGAAGATGTTTCCATACAAGTCAGTAACAATCACCAATAAGTACAAACACATATGCAAGTAAGTAATGCAATCTGTTACTCACAGCGGTCCTGAGCAATGCAAGTAATCAATGAACATGCAGCAGTAGTTGTCCAGTTTCAGCAGTGTCTATCATACGTTCCTAACATACAATTAAGTAATCAAGGAACAAGCAGCATCAAATGTTTCCATACAAGTCAATAACAATCACCAATAAGTACCGAAACATATGCAAGTAAGTAATGCAATCTGTCACTCACAGCGGTCCTGAGCAATGCAAGTAATCAGTGAACATGCAGCAACAGTTGTCTAGTTTCAGCAGTGTCTATCATACGTTCCTAACATAAAATTAAGTAATCAAGGAACAAGGAGCAACAGTTGTTTCCGTACAAGTCAGTAACAATCACCAATAAGTACCGAAAGATATGCAAGTAAGTAATGCAATCTGTCACTCACAGCGGTCCTGAGCAATACAACTAATCAAGGAACATGCAACAGTAGGTGTCCAGTTTCAGCAGTATCTATCATATGTTCCTAACATACAATTAAGTAATCAAGGAACAGGCAGCAGCAGATGTTTCCATACAAGTCAGTAACAATCACCAATATGTACCGAAACATATGCAAGTAAGTAACGCAATCTGTCACTCACAGCGGTCCTGAGCAATGCAAGTAATCAAGGAACATGCTGCAGCAGTTGTCCGGTTTCAGCAGTGTCTATCATACATTCCTAACATACAATTAAGTAATCAAGGAACAGGCAGCAGCAGATGTTTCCATACAAGTCAGTAACAATCACCAATAAGTACCAAAACATATGCAAGTAATGCAATCTGTCACTCACAGCGTTCCTGAGCAATGCAAGTAACCAAGGAACATGCTGCAGCAGTTGTCCAGTTTCAGCAGTGTCTATCATACGTTCCTAACATACATTTAAGTAATGAAAGAACAAGCAGCAGCAGATGTTTCCATACAAGTAAGTAACAATCACCAATAAGTACTGAAACATATGCAAGTAATGCAATCTGTCACTCAGAGCGGTCCTGAGGAATTAAGTAATCAAGAACAAGCAGCAGCAGATGTTTCCATACAAGTCAATAACAATCACCAATATGTACCGAAACATACGCAAGTAATGCAATCTGTCACTCAGAGCGGTCCTGAGCAATGCAAGTAATCAAGGAACATGCAGCAGTTGCCCAGTTTCAGCAGTGTCTATCATACGTTCCTAACATACAAATAAGTAACCAAGGAACATGCAACAGCAGTTGTCCAGTTTCAGCAGTGTCTATCACACGTTCCTAACATACAATTAAGTAATCAAGGAACAGGTAGCAGCAGATGTTTCCATACAAGTCAGTAACAATCACCAATATGTACCGAAACATATGCAAGTAAGTAATGCAATCTGTCACTCACAACGGTCCTGAGCAATGCAAGTAATCAGGGAACATGCAGCAGCAGTTGTCTAGTTTCAGCAGTGTCTATCATACGTTCCTAACATACAATTAAGTAATCAAGGAACAAGGAGCAACAGTTGTTTCTGTACAAGTCAGTAACAATCACCAATAAGTACCAAAAGATATGCAAGTAAGTAATGCAATCTGTCACTCACAGCGGTCCTGAGCAATACAACTAATCAAGGAACATGCAACAGTAGGTGTCCAGTTTCAGCAGTATCTATCATACGTTCCTAACATACAATTAAGTAATTAAGGAACAGGCAGCAGCAGATGTTTCCATACAAGTCAGTAACAATCACCAATATGTACCGAAACATATGCAAGTAAGTAATGCAATCTGTCACTCACAGCGGTCCTGAGCAATGCAAGTAATCTAGGAACATGCTGCAGCGGTTGTCCAGTTTCAGCAGTGTCTATCATACGTTCCTAACATACAATTAAGTAATGAAAGAACAAGCAGCAGCAGATGTTTCCATACAAGTAAGTAACAGTCACCAATAAGTACCGAAACATATGCAAGTAATGCAATCTGTCACTCAGAGCGGTCCTGAGCAATTAAGTAATCAAGAACAAGCAGCAGCAGATGTTTCCATACAAGTCAGTAACAATTACCAATATGTACCGAAACATACGCAAGTAATGCAATCTGTCACTCAGAGCGGTCCTGAGCAATGCAAGTAATCAAGGAACATGCAGCAGCAGTTGTCCAGTTTCAGCAGTGTCTATCATACGTTCCTAACATACAAATAAGTAACCAAGGCACATGCAGCAGCAGTTGTCCAGTTTCAGTAGTGTCTATCACACGTTCCCCTAACATACAATTAAGTAATCAAGGAACAGGCAGCATCAAATGTATCCATACAAGTCAGTATCAATCAGCAATAAGTACCGAAACATATGCAAGTAAGTAATGCAATCTGTCACTCACAGCGTTCCTGAGCAATGCAAGTAATCAAGGAACATGCTGCAGCAGTTGTCCAGTTTCAGCAGTGTCTATCATACGTTCCTAACATACAATTAAGTAATGAAAGAACAAGCAGCAGCAGATGTTTCCATACAAGTAAGTAACAGTCACCAATAAGTACCGAAACATATGCAAGTAATGCAATCTGTCACTCAGAGCGGTCCTGAGCAATTAAGTAATCAAGAACAAGCAGCAGCAGATGTTTCCATACAAGTCAGTAACAATCACCAATATGTACCGAAACATACGCAAGTAATGCAATCTGTCACTCAGAGCGGTCCTGAGCAATGCAAGTAATCAAGGAACATGCAGCAGCAGTTGTCCAGTTTCAGCAGTGTCTATCATACGTTCCTAACATACAAATAAGTAACCAAGGAACATGCAGCAGCAGTTGTCCAGTTTCAGCAGTGTCTATCACACGTTCCTAACATACAATTAAGTAATCAAGTAACATGCAGCAGCAGATGTTTCCATACAAGTCAGTAACAATCACCAATATGTACCGGAACATATGCAAATAAGTAACGCAATCTGTCACTCACAGCGGTCCTGAGCAATGCAAGTAATCAAGGAACATGCTGCAACAGTTGTCCAGTTTCAGCAGTGTCTATCATACGTTCCTAACATACAATTAAGTAATCAAGGAACAGGCAGCATCAAATGTTTCCATACAAGCCAGTAACAATCACGAATAAGTACCGAAACATATGCAAGTAAGTAATGCAATCTGTCACTCACAGCGGTCCTGAGCAATGCAAGTAATCAGGGAACATGCAGCAGCAGTTGTCTAGTTCAGCAGTGTCTATCATACGTTCCTAACATACAATTAAGTAATCAAGGAACAAGGAGCAACAGATATTTCTATACAAGTCAGTAACAATCACCAATATGAACCGAAACATATGCAAGTAAGTAATGCAATCTGTCACTCACAGCGGTCCTGAGCAATGCAAGTAATCAAGGAACATGCTGCAGCAGTTGTCCAGTTTCAGCAGTGTCTATCATACGTTCCTAACATACAATTAAGTAATCAAGGAACAGGCAGCAGCAGATGTTTCCATTCAAGTCAGTAACAATCACCAATAAGTACCGAAACATACGCAAGAAAGTAATGCAATCTGTCACTCACAGCGGTCCGGAGCAATGCAAGTAATCAAGGAACATGCTGCAGCGGTTGTCCAGTTTCAGCAGTGTCTATCATACGTTCCTAACATACAATTAAGTAATGAAAGAACAAGCAGCAGCAGATGTTTCCATACAAGTAAGTAACAATCACCAATAAGTATCGAAACATATGCAAGTAATGCAATCTGTCACTCAGAGCGGTCCTGAGCAATTAAGTAATCAAGAACAAGCAGCAGCAGATGTTTCCATACAAGTCAGTAACAATTACCAATATGTACCGAAACATACGCAAGTAATGCAATCTGTCACTCAGAGCGGTCCTGAGCAATGCAAGTAATCAAGGAACATGCAGCAGCAGTTGTCCAGTTTCAGCAGTGTATATCATACGTTCCTAACATACAAATAAGTAACCAAGGAACATGCAGCAGCAGTTGTCCAGTTTCAGCAGTGTCTATCACACGTTCCTAACATACAATTAAGTAATCAAGGAACAGGCAGCAGCAGATGTTTCCATACAAGTCAGTAACAATCACCAATATGTACCGAAACATATGCAAATAAGTAATGCAATCTGTCACTCACAGCGGTCATGAGCAATGCAAGTAATCAAGGAACATGCTGCAGCAGTTGTCCAGTTTCAGCTGCGTCTATCATACGTTCCTAACATACAATTAAGTAATCAAGGAACAGGCAGCATCAAATGTTTCCATACAAGTCAGTAACAATCACCAATAAGTACCGAAACATATGCAAGTAAGTAATGCAATCTGTCACTCACAGCGGTCCTGAGCAATGCAAGTAATCAGGGAACATGCAGCAGCAGTTGTCTAGTTTCAGCAGTGTCTATCATACGTTCCTAACATACAATTAAGTAATCAAGGAACAAGGAGCAACAGTTGTTTCCGTACAAGTCAGTAACAATCACCAATAAGTACCGAAAGATATGCAAGTAAGTTTTGCAATCTGTCACTCACAGCGGTCCTGAGCAATACAACTAATCAAGGAACATGCAACAGTAGATGTCCAGTATCAGCAGTATCTATCATACGTTCCTAACATACAATTAAGTAATCAAGGAACAGGCAGCAGCAGATATTTCCATACAAGTCAGTAACAATCACCAATATGTACCGAAACATATGCAAGTAAGTAATGCAATCTGTCACTCACAGCGGTCCTGAGCAATGCACGTAATCAAGGAACATGCTGCAGCAGTTGTCCAGTTTCAACAGTGTCTATCATGCGTTCCTAACATACAATTAAGTAATCAAGGAACAGGCAGCAGCAGATGTTTCCATACAAGTCCGTAACAATCACCAATAAGTACCGAAACATATGCAAGTAAGTAATGCAGTCTGTCACTCACAGCGGTCCTGAGCAATGCAAGTAATCAAGGAACATGCTGCAGCGGTTGTCCAGTTTCAGCAGTGTCTATCATACGTTCCTAACATACAATTAAGTAATGAAAGAACAAGCAGCAGCAGATGTTTCCATACAAGTAAGTAACATTCACCAATAAGTACCGAAACATATGCAAGTAATGCAATCTGTCACTCAGAGCGGTCCTGAGCAATTAAGAAATCAAGAACAAGCAGCAGCAGATGTTTCCATACAAGTCAGTAACAATCACCAATATGTACCGAAACATACGCAAGTAATGCAATCTGTCACTCAGAGCGGTCCTGAGCAATGCAAGTAATCAAGGAACATGCAGCAGCAGTTGTCCAGTTTCAGCTGCGTCTATCATACGTTCCTAACATACAATTAAGTAATCAAGGAACAGGCAGCATCAAATGTTTCCATACAAGTCAGTAACAATCACCAATAAGTACCGAAACATATGCAAGTAAGTAATGCAATCTGTCACTCACAGCGGTCATGAGCAATGCAAGTAATCAGGGAACATGCAGCAGCAGTTGTCTAGTTTCAGCAGTGTCTATCATACGTTCCTAACATACAATTAAGTAATCAAGGAACAAGGAGCAACAGTTGTTTCCGTACAAGTCAGTAACAATCACCAATAAGTACCGAAAGATATGCAAGTAAGTTTTGCAATCTGTCACTCACAGCGGTCCTGAGCAATACAACTAATCAAGGAACATGCAACAGTAGTTGTCCAGTATCAGCAGTATCTATCATACGTTCCTAACATACAATTAAGTAATCAAGGAACAGGCAGCAACAGATATTTCCATACAAGTCAGTAACAATCACCAATATGTACCGAAACATATGCAAGTAAGTAATGCAATCTGTCACTCACAGCGGTCCTGAGCAATGCACGTAATCAAGGAACATGCTGCAGCAGTTGTCCAGTTTCAACAGTGTCTATCATGCGTTCCTAACATACAATTAAGTAATCAAGGAACAGGCAGCAGCAGATGTTTCCATACAAGTCCGTAACAATCACCAATAAGTACCGAAACATATGCAAGTAAGTAATGCAGTCTGTCACTCACAGCGGTCCTGAGCAATGCAAGTAATCAAGGAACATGCTGCAGCGGTTGTCCAGTTTCAGCAGTGTCTATCATACGTTCCTAACATACAATTAAGTAATGAAAGAACAAGCAGCAGCAGATGTTTCCATACAAGTAAGTAACATTCACCAATAAGTACCGAAACATATGCAAGTAATGCAATCTGTCACTCAGAGCGGTCCTGAGCAATTAAGAAATCAAGAACAAGCAGCAGCAGACGTTTCCATACAAGTCAGTAACAATCACCAATATGTACCGAAACATACGCAAGTAATGCAATCTGTCACTCAGAGCGGTCCTGAGCAATGCAAGTAATCAAGGAACATGCAGCAGCAGTTGTCCAGTTTCAGCAGTGTCTATCATACGTTCCTAACATACAAATAAGTAACCAAGGAACATGCAGCAGCAGTTGTCCAGTTTCAGCAGTGTCTATCACACGTTCCTAACATACAATTAAGTAATCAAGGAACAGGCAGCAGCAGATGTTTCCATACAAGTCAGTAACAATCACCAATATGTACCGAAACATATGCAAATAAGTAATGCAATCTGTCACTCACAGCGGTCCTGAGCAATGCAGGTAATCAAGGAACATGCTGCAGCAGTTGTCCAGTTTCAGCAGTGTCTATCATACGTTCCTAACATACAATTAAGTAATCAAGGAACAGGCAGCAGCAGATGTTTCCATACAAGTCAGTAACAATCACCAATATGTACCGAAACATATGCAAATAAGTAATGCAATCTGTCACTCACAGCGGTCCTGAGTGTAACAACTGGCCTAAATATAAGGTATGAAAAAAAAATAATAAACTAATATAAAACTCGAATAACGGAGTAATAAACTCGAATGAAATTATATGAATCTCGAATCATATAATCAATAAACTCGAATGGTGTTGTATGAATCTCGATGAAAGAAGTAATAAACTCGAATAATGATATAATGAAACTCGATTAGTAAAGATCTAAACTCGAATAACACTTTGATGAAACTCGAATAAAGAGATAATTTTCTCGGATGATGCAGTATAAAACTCGCATGATGAAGATACAAATCTCGATTTCTAAGGGATGAAACTCGAACAAAGAAACATAAAACTCGAATAAAACTACATAAAACTCGATTAAAGAAGCAAGAAACTCGGGCAATGTTGTATGAAACTCGACTATAGCTATATAAAACTCGAATGACAAAGGCATAAAACTCGATCAAAGTGTGATAAAACTCGGGCATAATGTATAAAACTCGATTGACACTGCAACAAACTCGATTCACACTTGAATCGAGTTTAACATTCCAGAAAAATTTTCTAAGTACGTATATATATATATGCAGTAATAATAAATGCTGCCACCTCTTTTGCACGCCTTTTGTACTTTTATTGATATAAAAATTTGAAAACCCATACTACTTATCACTCTAAAAAGTAAGTTGTCCTTTAAAGGACAACTAGCTTGTACTTTTGTATTATTTTAATAATAAAATCCATGCAACATACAATCATGAAATCGGCGACACTTAGTTTGTCCAACACTCAACCGAAAACACCTCTTCTTTTCATCATTTCACTAAATATTAATTAGTTTATCATTATTTTAATAACCGATTTTCTTCTATAAATAGAAGACAAACCCATTTTCAAAAATCACACCAACACACATATTCTCTCAAGAAAGTAAATCGGCCAACCACATTCAAAAATTCAAGTGTTCCTCAACTTTTGTAAGTTTTTCTTCTTCACTTTATTTTCCACCTTAAAAATTTATAAAAACATGAAAAATTAAATATATTTACTAAAAATATAATATTTTTCATTTACAACTCGGTTCTCATAATACTCGTGAAATCTTTCATGCAAAATATATGAATACCCTTTCATAATGATGCACATGCTCGTATATATATATATATATATATATATATATATATATATATATATATATATATATATATATATATATATATATATATATATATATATATATATATATGCATTTTCGTATATATATAAATACATATGTACATACGTATGCATGCATGCATCAAAATGTCCTTGGAAATAAACTACTTAAAATCATTTTTGTAAATCGGAATTAATACAACAAATTATATTTTTTTTAAATAAATTACTTGAACATAACTGCAAATCAGTATCAACATATAAAATCCTACGAAATTATTTATACATCACCCCCAAGTACATAAAATATTCAGACACGTATTATAATGATATTGACCCGAACTCGTAAAAATATTAGGACGAGTCTCAACCATTCAAACAAGTGTTCAACTCAGATCCAAAAACATCATCAAAAATCAAAAAGGTGAGTCTTCATAGTCCCATTTTTCACATTATCATGTTTTGGGATGAAATACATGCTTCGTTTTTATATGGACACAAAAACTTCTCGATTCTATTATGTATTACATATGTGATCTCCGCCCTTATATCATGAAATCGTTAGTTGCATTTGTTTGCAAGCACGAATATATTGTGGATAGATCTATTGGGAGTCATGTCCCCCACTCGGGTTAGTGGTTTAGCTAACTGCGGGTGCATATATATTCAACACACGGTATTACGTATGGGAATACTGCTCGGGGAAAACTCATTCTAATTAAGCTTCGGTGACATGATGGTTTATGTAATACATCTCATGGAATTTATGATTTTATAAATTCAACGCATCTGATAATGTCCATACAACTGGTCTTTTCGTGTAAACCTATGAACTCACCAACAAATTTTGTTGACGTATTTTAGCATGTATTTTCAGGTAATTAAGGCAAGTGTGCCTTCGGATACTCCAACTTTCAAGCTTCCGCATTTCATGGAGTCGCATGCATATTTCGAAACTAACGGAGATTTGACTGCATTATTTTTGGACGCATTAATTATGTATCAGAATCTCTGTATTACGCGAACTTCATTTCTTACATTTTGTAAAACATTATTACATTCTTAAATTATAATGATGTAATATTTCGAAAACGTCCATATAGTGGTCGTTCGTTATAATTATGGTTACGCTTCCACACTCGTCGCGTCTCGCTGCCAACCAAGGTAGCAGGGTGTGACAGATTGGTATCAAAGCCATAGTTATAGTGAACTAGGTTGCATTAGTACCCTAGACTATAACTGCACATAAAAATTTCTGATTTTAAGAATGTTTTTGTAACTAACTAAAAGAGTACAAATGAACCTTGTTAGCAGAAACCATGAACCATCCAGAAATTATCATTCTATCTGACTCAGAGGAGGAATACACTCCCGCAAGTCCCACGGCCATGGAAGTCTTTCCAGATGAAGAAACCTCGGAGGAGGAGGACCCCTCGGAAGATCCGATGGAGGAATCAGAAGAAGAGCCGATGGAGGAAGAGGATCCCTCACCACCGACGGTCCCCGCTCGCGTCCCATATCACCCGGCCGAACCATCATATAAGCCGTATAGGCCTTATCCTAATGGCCCAAAGATGCTGTACACACCCCGGAAACGGGTAAACATACCAAGAAGGGAGACTATTCCTGTTCCGACTCCCCAGCCCAATCCCCCGACACCACACCGACGGGTAGACGCCCGGCGATGGACCTGGATACCGGAGACCCTCCGCGAATGGAGGCAGATGGAGGGAGTTCCTCCAAATTTCGAGATCGGAGGACCATCCTCCGCACCTGTCTCATCGCTCACCCAAGAGCCTGCCGATCAGACCATACGACTTTTGATCGCAAGGTCTACCATGCATGACCACCAGATTCGGTCACTTAACCTGGATATCGGGGAGATGACCGCTCGTTTAGAGCGGGAGGAGTTGCAAAACTCCAACATATATTGGGCCAATCAGCACGCCCTTGCTATACAGCAGGACGGACTGAATGAGCTCCGGCAGCAACTAGCCGAGAGCCAAGCCCGGATCGAAGAGCTGACGCAGCGCCTCCACTCAATGGAAAAGGGAGAGACCCCTGATCACTCCCACACCTAGTACTTTTCCATTTCCTTTGTATTGGTAGGAAAAATATCGTGTAATAGCGTAGGATAAAATTTTCGGGTAATAACCCGCCCCCAATGTAAGAAAAATTTCGAATGATTAATGAAAGTTCCCAAGATATTTATGAGATTGTGCTTGATGATTATAGTATTATGCTGCATCTTTAAGATTCAACTTCTTACACTATGATTCTCTTTAAACTTCAAGATCATGCCGCCAAACCGAGCAATGAATGCCGCTGACATTGAAGAGCTTGTTGCACAAAGGGTGGCTGCCGCCATAGCTACCTACGAGGCAAACCGGAATAGCACAGCCAATGGGGATGGTGGTGCCAGTCGCACCACGGGAGGAACTGAAACTCACACGAAAGGTTGTGGGATTAAAGGGTTTTTAAGTTGCAAACCCCGATATTTCAATGGAACCGAAGGAGCAGTCGGTTTAATTCGTTGGTTTGAAAAGTTAGAATCCGTATATCGTGTCAGCGGGTGCGCTGAAGGAGACAAGGTGAAATTTGCTACTCACACCTTGCAAGATAGCGCGCTCACATGGTGGAATTCCTACGTCCAGTCTGTAGGTATTGACGAAGCCTACCAGCTCACGTGGTCCACGTTGAAACAGATGATGACGGATGAGTACTGTCCGAGAAACGAACTCCAGAAAATGGAATCGGAGTTCTGGAACTTATCAATGAAAGGAACGGACATTGCAGGATATACCAACCGATTCCATGAGCTAAGTATCCTATGTCAGCAAATGGTAACTCCGAAATACAAGAAGATTGAACGCTATATTTGGGGACTCGCTCCTCAAATACAAGGAAACGTTACAGCCTCCAACCCATCCACCATACTGGACGCCATCAGAATGGCCAACAATCTTATGGACCAAGTATCCCGGAGGAATGAAGCCAAAGCCGGGGAACACAAGAGAAAGTGGGAAGAAAAGACCGGGAAGAACGCGGGTTCACAGTCCAAGAAGCCCGAGACCATTAAAGCTTATGTAGCAGGAGTTGAGCCAAGGAGGGGCTATACCGGTACCAAGCCTTTTTGCACCAAATGCACCTTCCACCACAACCCTGGCCCCTGTCCAACCCCATGCGGAAAATGCAAACGTTTGGGCCATATGGCCAAAGATTGTAGATCCGGAGCCCCGGGTGCCAGTGGTAGCAACCCGAGGGGCTGTTTCGAATGTGGCGCAACTGGACACATCAAGAGTGAATGTCCGAAATTGAGGAACGAAAGAGGAGCTCATGGGAGAGCATTTGTGTTGGGAGCAGGAGACGCTCGTCAGGACCCCCACGTGGTATCAGGCACGTTTGTCCTAAACGATATTTACGCTTACGTACTCCTTGATACTTGGGCTGATAGGAGCTTTATATCTGATAAGTTTAGCCAGCAATTGAATGTTTCTACTCTTCCCTTAGACAACTCATATACAATAGAATTGGCGGATGGCAAAATAATAAAGGCAAGTAGTATCATTAAGGAATGCACACTAAAGCTAGCGGATCACTCCATTAAGATAGACTTAATGCCCATAGAACTCGGAAGTTTTGATGTGGTGATTGGTATGGACTGGTTGTCACATAACCAGGCTGAGATTTTGTGTGGTAAGAAAGTGGTGCGAATACCACTCAGTAAGAAGAAAGTCCTCACGATCCAAGGGGAAAAGAAGAACCGACAATTAAATGTCATATCCGGCCTAAGAACATTAAAATGTCTTAGGAAGGGTTGTCATGCAGTGCTGGTCCAGATCGTAGAAAAAGAGTTGAAGGAAAAACGACTTGAAGATATTCCAGTAGTAGGTGACTACCCGAAGGTATTCCCGGAAGACTTGCCTGGGCTTCCTCCAGCTAGGCAAGTAGAATTTCAAATCGACTTAGTGCCATGAGCTGCACCGGTCGCAAGAGCCCCATATAGGCTCGCATCTTCTGAGATGCAAGAACTATCCAGTCAATTGCAAGAATTGATGGATAAAGGATTCATTCGACCAAGTTCCTCACCTTGGGGAGCTCCGGTTTTGTTCGTTAAAAAGAAAGACGGATCCTTCCGAATGTGCATAGACTACCGAGATCTAAACAAGTTAACGGTAAAGAACCGCTACCCTCTCCCTAGGATTGATGACCTGTTCGACCAGCTACAGGGATCTAGCTTCTACTCAAAGATTGATCTGCGCTCCGGTTATCATCAAGTAAAAGTTCGGGAAGAAGATATCCCCAAGACGGCATTCAGAACTCGTTATGGACATTACGAATTCCAGGTGATGCCATTCGGTTTAACCAACGCACCAGCCGTATTTATGGACCTCATGAATCGGGTGTGTAAACCATATCTGGATAAATTTGTAATAGTGTTCATAGACGATATCCTAATCTATTCCAGAAGTAAAGAAGAGCATGAACAACATCTCAAGTTGATCTTGGAGTTGTTTGAGAAAGAGCAGCTATACGCCAAATTTTCAAAATGTGAATTTTGGTTGCGAGAAGTAAAATTCCTTGGGCATGTGATCAACAGTCAGGGAATTCAGGTCGACCCATCAAAGATCGAGGCCATAAAGAACTGGGCAATCCCAAGAACCCGCACAGAAGTCCGCCAATTCCTAGGACTTGCCGGTTATTATAAGCGATTCATTGAGAACTTCTCGAAGATAGCAGGTTCCTTAACGGAGTTGACCCGTAAGGATGTGAAATACGTCTGGGGTGAAGAGCAGGAAAAGGCGTTTCAGCTGCTTAAGCAGAGGTTGTGTAGTGCACCAATTCTGTCCCTACCCGAAGGGACTGAAAATTTTGTAGTCTAGTGTGATGCCTCGCACAACGGACTAGGTTGTGTGCTCATGCAAAGGGACAAGGTCATCGCCTATGCATCACGACAGCTCAAGATTCACGAGATAAACTATACGACTCATGACCTGGAACTGGGAGCAGTGGTGTTTGCTCTCAAAATATGGAGGCACTATTTGTATGGAACCAAGTGCACGGTGTTCACGGACCATAAAAGCCTCCAGCATATTCTGAAGCAGAAAGAGTTAAATATGAGGCAACGACGTTGGGTGGAACTTCTTAGCGACTATGACTGCGAGATTCGCTACCATCCAGGAAAAGCAAATGTCGTAGCTGACGCCCTAAGCCGAAAGGAACGGGTTAAGCCATTGAGAGTCCGAGCTTTGGTCATGACTATACAGTCAAACCTAAACCCTCAAGTCCGAGAGGCACAAGAAGAGGCAGTCAAGGAGGATAATCTGCTGAATGAAGCATTGAGAGGCATGGATAAGCAGTTTGAAATTAAGTCAGATGGATGCCGATACTTCATGGGCAGAATTTGGTTACCGAAGTTGGGAGGCGTAAGGAAACTGGTCATGGATGAAGGGCACAAAACAAGATATGCTATTCATCCAGGGTCGGACAAGATGTATCACGATTTGAAAGGATCATACTGGTGGCCAAACATGAAGGCTGACATCGCTACTTATGTCAGCAAGTGCTTAACATGTTTAAAAGTTAAGGCTGAGCATCAAAGGCCGTCAGGATTGCTAGTCCAGCCAGAGATACCCCAATGGAAGTGGGAAAATATCACCATGGATTTTATCACCAAGTTGCCAAAGACTTCTGGAGGTTATGACACCATCTGGGTGATCGTGGATCGGCTGACCAAGACCGCACACTTCCTGCCAATCAAGGAGACTGACAAGATTGATAAGTTAACACGAACCTATCT